>JABFPN010000060.1:0-85658 GCA_022817305.1 Leptoteleia sp. ZL-2020 | reverse complement strand
ATAGAATACTATACAATGTGTATAGAAAAAATTCCCAAAAATTATAAGTGATACACATACAAAGAACGTATAGGTTCAGTATTCCAGGATTTATTGCTAAATATGCTATTTATTTTTCTCGGTGTATTTTTAATGTGAACTAGATTGACTTAACTGAATAGAAGGTTTAAAATGAATAGAAATTTTATTTTCAATTACATCAAATGAATTATATTATGAAAACTGTACAAAGTACAATAAATATGAAATATTCGGATCGAATTCCTCTAGTTGGAGCAAACTTTATTTCAACATTTTAAATAATTAGACCCATCTTTTTATTGTGCTCTCGTTTATTATTTATGGATATAAAAATCGATAAATTATCGCATTTATTAATGGTGCTTCCAAAGTTGCAGTATTGAATTTCATTCATACTACATATATACATAATACGTATTATATGCAAAAATATTACGTCATGTATTAAACAAAAAATATACTTTTTTAAATCTTTTTATACAAGTAAGCAAAATTTGAATTGTAAATTAATGATACTTTGCAAATTGAGTTGACAAAAAATCATAGAAAAAAATTCGTGCTACATTTTTCATGCATAAATGTGGGAATTTAACTTTTTTTTTCTTCTTCTCCTTTCAGCTCTTTGTTTCGTTAAATATTTGCGTCAAAAAGATACCGTGCATCATAAAAAGGGATGCGAATGAAAGTTGACATATTTTCTCAATGCATTTATAATCGTCCTAGTTTTGAAATCATTATGATAGAAGTGGCCCTGGGAACGATATTATTGCTCTCGTTTATTAAATTTGAAAACATTTAATTCAATTAAAATAAACTGTCAACATATTTAACATAACATTTGATACTTAGATTATATTATATATACGCACATCGTATTACGTCAATTAATGAAAAAATTAGTATATTTATAGAACAATAATTAACAGTCATTAAGATGTTAAATTAGTATTTTTAAATTACACAATTAATATTATAAGTCGAATATGATATAATCAATATGATATAATATTTATTATTTATTATAAAATAGCAATTTAGTAGAAAAAAAGTTGCTATTAAGGAATAGAACCCTTTACCTCACAGTTACCAGTCGCGCCCTTTACCACCACTCCACGAGACCGCCTGAAAAAATATTGATCTTCGTCAAACTCTAGTGTTAGTGCGAGGGGGCGTGGTCTGTATGACGTTATAGAGTAGTATTAAAGGGCTCTAATCTATGGTAATGGGTACTATTCCTTGTTTATATTTATTTCTAATACTTTTTTAAGGTAATACATTATATTAAAAGGAAAAGTATCGATGCACACAGTGAACTTCCCTCTATCATTTTAGATTATTGCTTCTGACACCCCTTAATGTTAGATTCAACCTATTTAACTTTGTTATTTTGTCGATACCTTTCTGACCCTTCATTAATTTTCATTGAAAACTCAATATACACCCGTAAATTAATATAACGCTGCGCTTGGTAAAATTGTGTATCATGATGTTTACTTCTCCCCTTACTTTCATCGGCTCTACATAAATTTGAAAATCATTTCATAAGATGGATTTAATTCATGAATAATTGATGCGAGAATTCAAACTGGAAATTAAGAATGTTATGTGTTTTAATTTCAATTTTAGGTAGATTAGGTTATTTTTATAAGTAATTTAGAAAATTAAGAAAAAATTGTCTTATACAAAATGATTGAAAGATAAAGTTTTAGCAAATTGCACAAAATCATTTTTTAATTATCAAATTATAATAAAAAAAACAATTAAAACGAATTATTTTTATAATATAAATATAATAACTAAAAACATTTAGGAATATTTTAAACAACTTAAGAAAACGTAGTTTAAAATTTTCAATTTTGCCTAATCTAAAAGTTTTACACTTCCACATCAATATTGAATTCAATTTCCTCACAGTAATATTACAAATTATTAATTTAAATTCATACAATATCAATTTCTATTTTTCTATTACATTTTGTTATAAAATATTACATAAAAAATCAATTAAATGAAAATAATCCTATTCGATAAAAAAAACTCATAATTATCCATTATTGCACGACAAATTCTTTTCCCTATTTCAAAGATTAAATTGTAATAAAAAAATAGCAATAAATTGAGTGGAGAATAGGATGGAAATTGGAATTGTAATAAAAAGTGTTGATAAGGACACTGGTTTGGTGGTCGCGTTCTACGACCCTGCGTATACTCGTCTGCGCGTGCGACGAAGCCGAAAATGTGCGCGTGTCCACTCCGTCACGCATACTAAGAATCAAGTAAACATTCTGAGCAGTGTCGAGGCGAATGGTTTCGCACCGTTTAAAGCAACTTTATTGACTAATAAGCTCCCGGTTCAAGACCCTCCCCGCGCGATACAGGTGAAAATTTGTTGTCCGTCGCAGCGATTTGCCGGAGCCGCCGGTTTTGACAACCCGTTGTGCCTTAATTTTAGTTTTCCTTTACGTCAAAACGTTGTACGTGACTGTGTCAAGTCAGTATTCGACGCTTTCTATCGACTGCCCGCATGCCCAGCTAATGCTTCCTTACAGTTCTTTATTATTTTAACGTTCCTTTTTTCGTCGTTCCAATGAAAGAAAAAAAATCAACCCGTTCATACTGGTTTTAGATACACGTATATCGTAACCCTGGTGGAAACATTTCTTTGACATATCCAGCAAAATAAAATCCGTGACATCGTTACATCCGGGACTTTTTGGAAAATTATTTATTGCAGAATTTTTTTCAGGTGTAATCTGTGGAATTATAGAGAAAATTAATTTGGTGTAAAATTAACATGTTTTAAAAATGCTGAATGATTACTGTGGTTGGGTCTTTCCAGAAATTTTCAAAGAAATAATTAGAATTATATTACAGTGAGCAAAATATGACGGATATTTCTGTTTTAAACTTTGTTTCCGATAGATGTCAGTTTGTTAATAAAAAATACTATTTTTTAAAAGGAAATGTTTCTGTTTTAAAACTGGTGTCTTTGTTTTTAAATGTAGTAATATTTGCTTAAAGATTGACATGTATTCAAAACAAAGTTAAAAACAGTTATATTTTCTGTCATATTTTTATCAGTGTAATAATTACGTTTTGATATTAGAAATAAATGTTAAAGAAAATTTGTCTAATAAAAATTATTATATTTTATAATAACATTAACAGATCAAATTCAATAAAAACTTGATGAAATAAAAAGTAAACATAAGGAACCAGTATTTTCGTTTACATTTGATACACACAAATAAAATAAAATTTAAAACAAGTTATATTTCATTTGCAGCTTAAAAACCTAATTGAATTAAAAATAATTAATTTTTGTTTTATTTCGCGTTTTTTATTATCTTTTTTTCACCGGTCATCCATCCCAATATTATGCTGCTTTATCACTGCTTTATTTTTATATAGCGCAAAGAAATACAACTAAAATAACAGTAACATATTTTGAAACACGCGCAGAAATTTTGATCACATTTTTATGCATATTATATGAGGTCGTCGATACTCAGATAAAATTGCTAACGTCATAATTGATACTCACCATTGAAAAGCTGTTAAATGTTTCAATGATAAGTTTGATAATAGTAAACTGTTAATAATTAATAGATGTTGCAATTCAATGTTGACGTCAATGCATCTTACTGAAATAACGTGATATCGTTACATTGTAATTTCTGTAACTAATAAATAACTGTTATATTTAGCTTGAAAATAATTATTTAAAAATTGCAATTTTACAGTCATCGCCCAGTTTTTTTTTTATTTTCATTTCAAAGTGGATTAGCAAAAGAATAATTTAGTACAACAAACCATATTTTAAGATTACTCAACACATGTTGACAACAAAAATAATCTACTAAAACTTTATATTGAAATTCATTATTTATTTATTAGATTTAAATTAATTTTTGGATTAATTTTGCAAATTTTGCGCACTCGTGCGATTCTGGTGGGATTATTTTATCAAAATAAATGAAACTTTCGAGTTTAACCTAAAAGTTTGGTTAATAAACGAAAATTATTTTACATACATTTATAAAATTTGACATGCCAAATTGTTAATAAATAAAAAGAGTCGATAAAAGGGATTGTTTAAATATTTATCATATCCGGCTGAATGTATAAATAGAATTTATTATCTGAATTTCGCGGAATGATAGGAGAAAGAAGATCAACATTGTTCTCCGTGTAAAGTTCTAAATTTAGACAAATGCACATTAATCAAAATGTTAGTTGTAATGTAATTCGTGCAATGACGTTAATGGTGGTAACATGAGCGCGATGCGGTGACACGTAGAGGTCTTTATTTATGCTAAGAACTGATACGGTACACTTTTCTGATTCGTTGTATTAATCTTAAATTTCAATAAACTCTCGGTGATGCTCTTTTATTATACATTGGCTGAGAAAAAGTGGGGTAAATTTTCATTATTAGATCCTCCCATTTCTGCTTAACTTGATAATCTGTGGAAGAAAAAAGAAAATAAATGTGGGGACTGGATGCAAAGATAGAAAAGGTCTAATAAAAATTACTAACTGTTGGTAAAGCGGTTATATGCTTGAAAAAACTAAAAAAGTTACTATCTTAAGTCAGCAGAAGGTATTTGTTTGTATAAAATTATTGTTTTATTAAAAAAAATCAAGTAACTGTAATTTTTTTTCAGATATACTTGCACTTTACTAACTTTTTAGTAATTTTTATTAGACCTTTCCTCTATGTGTGTATAGGGATTTAATTTCAGAGATATTTTATGGTTTTTTTAATGGTTTCCCAGTAATTTAAAAAATCTTTTCTTTACCTAGTCAATGAATTTTACTTGAGGCTTCAGAGTTCAATTTTTCATTTCAGAATGAAATATTTTTATAATTAATTTTTCTTCTTGATATACGATTGTGTTTTATTTATACTTAATAGTTACAATCGCATTGATTTCACATTGTAAAACCAAGTGAAATCTTGGGATTGTTTTATTTTGACGAATTACAGTAAATCCTCGGACAATCCTTTAAAGCCGTCTGTACAGCGAGTGAATTTTAATGCTTGATACGTTGATAAACGCCTCTATTTCAGAATTGTATTTCATCTATTTCTAATTCCGCGAGAATTGAGGTTACTCGATTTATTTTTAACCTCAAACCTTGCACACTTTTTCTATCAAACACATTTATTAAGATCGTTGTGTAGCAACGACGTTAAATTATCTGATTATTATATTTATATTTTTTCAAAAATTCCTAATTTCACCTTTGATAAAATATATTTTAAAAAAATGTCGAGTCTCCTTTCGGCCTGCATTTTTTTCTTAGGAATAATTTGTACTTATTTACCTTGGCCTCGCATCCTACTTCATTGAAATAAAATCGATTGAAAATGTCGATTATTGTTGACTTTTAATTTGTATACTTCCCGCCAACAATGTAATAAATATTGATACAAGTAATACCTAAATTAGAAAAAAAACTGTAATGCATTATAATAATTTAATGTATTTATAAAATTTTCTATTTACTGTGATTATATCATAGCTCTATGTAAACAAATTGTAATGAATTAGGAGACGAAGGTTCAATTCTCAACGTATATTATACTCTTACAAAACGGATGAAACCACTTTTCAAATATTTAAATTTTATTTTCAAGTTAAAACAGGAATTTTCGTGACTTTTTTCAAAATTTTCCTTCAAATGTGCAAACAAAAAACAGTATTTAATTGTAAATTACTTTCATTTTTTTTAATGTAAAAGTAGTAAATGAATAATGAAACATTGAAATTAATTTGTTTAGATACAAAGATGAACGTGTTGTCGATGATGGTCTGGCTGTCGTACACAATGATCTTGATACGCGCAGAAAATATTTTAACATCTCGAGTGTTCATCATTCCCATCGCGCCAGACACTTTCGACTGGAGTGTAAATGGTAAGCGGACAAGTTCACTATATATAGTGTACGTGGGTGTTTAATCAAAAATTTTAAATTGAAGCGTATTTGCACGCATCATTATTTACTGCCTTATTGAATTATGGCAATAAAGTAGTCACATAATTTGTGGGTCAGACAATGAGAAAGTTAAACTCTCGGATGACTACAAAAATATATCGTTTGTTTTTTTTAATCTTTTTTAGTTACTTTTTTTCTAATGTTTTACTTGCTATTGTTATCATTGTTATTATTATTGTTGTTATTATTAATGTTATTATCATTGTGGTAGAAAACTTCCTGGTATATAATCTACTATCAAAAAGTGCCTAATAATATGTTAAATAATTTTTTTCATTGTAAAAAAGATAATAACCATCTCTGATTATATCAGAATATTATTCACTTACGTCTTTTTTATTCTCTTGTACAACAAATCCTGTACTCTTGAACGAGCTGACTTTACCGGGGATTTCCTTGTCAAATAAGTCCCAACTCCATCTCTATTCGTAATATACTTCTCGGAAATTTTCGATAAAAGTTAAACCGACAAAAACAAATCCACCAATTGTCTTACGCATCCAAAAATCCCAAACTATCCAGTCAATTTTATGTAATTTGTTTAACGATATTTTGAGCTCGTTCAAATATCGAGGGAAATGAAAGATAAAATCACTTTCTCACTTTGCGGCCCGTTTTTTAAAGGATTACGTCCCTCGTTTCGTCCCCAAATATTGAAGGATGAAAAGAACTTGTTTTTTTTTTCTCGTTTTCCAGGAAAATCCGACAAATACTCGTATCAGACTTCGCTGCTGAACGCGCCCGATTTACCCTCTTGGATTCATTACACTTATAGCAAAACTGATCATCATGGATATTTGTACGGTGTCGCTCCGAGAAATCAGAGTGATTTCAAAGTAGGTAACCCTAACAAGACCTATTTCCATCTAACATCAACGAAAACAATAAAGGGGGGCTTGCGCTTGGTTATTGCCATATGCATAGCTCGAAGATAAACAAGCGCAATTTATAAATAAGCACTTTCTTATTCCATCCAGAATTCCGCGATAAAATCAAAATCATGATTTTCGTTTCTAATCGCGTGTACACTTATGTAATTATTCGATAATAATAAAGTGATTGTAAATATTGATATGCACTGGGAAATTTATCGACATTTGCTACATGTAGAGAAAAGGGTATTAAAATAATTTTTGGTAAACTTTTTATTTTATGTTTTGTCCGTTAGATGTCGCTAATTGGTGTTGCTAAGCTATTGCGTTAAAAAACCAGTTGTTAAACAGTTTAGTAACATTTAATAAACAATGTTAAATTGTATAAAGCTATATAAAATTAATAATTTTATTAAACGGCCTAAAGTGGTGAAATACTATCAATTATATAGAATATTATAAATGTATATATATTCTCGAATTATTATAAAATGTAGTATCAACTAATCAATTGTTCTCTGTGCATTTTTAATGTTTACATTATCCTAATTTTGGTTATTAATTATATCAAGTGGGAAAAGTGAACGCAGTTATCTGTAAATACTTTTGTTTTTAATTTCAATTATATAAGTTACTAATTATTATTAAGTGAATTAATGTGATTATCTTTTAGTTAGAAGTCGTAGCATTAAACAAGAACACCTACGATACTCGTTACAAAGTCTTGGATATGAAGGTGAATGAAAATGACAATTTCGCAAAATATCAGATTCAACTCAAGATTGACAATCTGAATGTAGAAGATTTGTTTGATAAAAACAGAACCAGTGCTTTGTTCAGCATATTCAGGTATTTAATAAACGCATAAAATATGGCTTGTTTGATATAACGCTTTTAAAAACATACCATTTATCACGATTTGTTAAATGTATTTAATACAATTTTTGTTGCTTATAATACTTAATATTTATTGAATTAATCCAATCTTACAATGCGAAAAGAAAATATAAAATGTATATTATTATTTTCCACTTTCTAATTATTATTACTTATATTATTGTTAATAGAAAGTCCATTTGAAAATATTTATAATTGATACAATATAATTGCTTTAATATTAAAACAACATTTAAGAGAGATAGCATTTAAAAATGAATGTTATTAATGTTAAAGTATATTAGTTTTCACAAAGTGATCTTTCTAAATTACTAAAATTGTTGTAGAAAAGACTTGTGGAAAGAAGCCACAGACCTTCAGTTAACATTCCTCGCATCCGCTGTTGAACTTGGAGCTCGTTTGCCATTGAAACCCGGCGAAGGAGAAGGGTAAGTTCAATCATTCAATCATAAATTCAAACTCATTCCGAAAAATATGAATTAATCCCTTCAAAGTCTTTGAATTGAATGGAAATGGGAAGATTGGGAGATCCAAAATTTGATTGCACTTAATTCCTATTCCTTTTGGAACTACTTCTCTCAATTTCATTTCAGCTTCATCAAATCATCAAGAGGAATGTCGTGTATAATCAGCATGAATTCGTGAAAAAGTAATATATAATTCATGTTGTCATTGTTAACCAATTGTTAATATTAAAACGAGACAAGATGTACTCTTGTAGTTTCAATTTTAATGTACTCCCAGTGGTAATGAATCCTATACATGCCATCCTTTCTCTTCTTCGCACTTATTTTAAGCGAACATGAAATAAAGATAGAGGCGTGCTGGATTCCTCACGACTAGGTGTACATTTTACTTTTCAATTTTAATGTAACAGTTATCAAATCAATTTTATTGTATATTTGTCATTTCAATTTCAATTTATATATTACATTTCAATCTTAATGTACATTTTACATTTCAATCTTGATGCACATATTATATTTCAATTTTAAATTACACATTTCAATTCATTTTTAATGCAACATTTCACAGTTCAATTTTAATGTACATTACAAATGGAAAAGATTTTGCATTTTACACATATAAATTTCATACGAAACTCATCAAAGGGGGAAGAATTTCAAAACATAAAAATGCTTCCCATCAACAATAAATTGCATTCACATAAATTCGAGCTTCATGAACATAAAGGTTTTGTTAAAACGCAAAGTATTTATCATTCCTTTTGAAATTACAATGTACTCCAAATTTAAATCGTTTTATTGCAGATAAATATTAAATAGAATACTGCACAATTCGCGCAAAGATTATTATATATAAAAAATTTGAATAAATTAAACCCCACAATTTTCAATATATTGTAGATTATAAATATTAATGAAGTTTATATTATTTGTATGATTAAATTAATAAACAGTTTACGTCATATTTTATGTTTCGTGTCAGTCTTGATATAGTAATTGTTATTCAAACATTTTACTGCATCTAAGAATTGTTAGAGTATTTTTGTATGTTTTAATGTAAAGTTAACATACAATTTTGCACAATCTGAATGATTTAATCTTGTAAGCATTACGAGATTTGGTATCCGGCTATCGCTAACGTTGTCCGACCAATGGAAAACCACATCGTGACGCGCTGCTTCTTCTTACGGACATTTCTACATTGTCATTATTACTTCCTTTTTGTTTTATCACTTCTGGCCCGATAATAATGACGACGCCACTCGCTTATCTTTCTGTACCGTGGTTTAATTTAACAATCCTCTTATCGGTAGACACACTCTAATTATATATCATTCTTAAATCGTAATCAATTATGAGCATCTAACGTTAATAATATATAATAACACATCGTATTGCAGGCAGAGAAATAATCTATCAAAATTGACAATATTTATTATCAAGTGTAAGATAATACTTGCACATTTTAGAAGCAGTGCGTTACAAACTTTTGTTATTTACAAAGGAAAAATTACTGTACTTTTTAGACATATATATGATTCCTTTAATAGTAACTATAAATGGTTACTATTTTTTGTTAGTATACTAAAAGAAATATGTTGATGGTTGTTACTATATTTAATTTGTGCATTAGTAGTAACTTTTATTATATGATATAGTATTTTAGATAAATCCATCAATCTATGCTATCGTTTAGACCACGCCTTTTTTATACTGACACTCAAGTTTGACAAAGAGTAACATTGTCTCGAGTGGCTGCGTAGAGTGGTGGTAAAGTGCGTGACTAAAGACTGTGAGGTAACAGGTTCTATTCCTTGATAGTAACATTTTTTTCGAATATTTTTTAAACTGGATTTTACAAATTTTATTATATCATATTGTTATTCTTTATTTAGTTACTATTTATTATTATTCTTTTTTTAGTTACTAATTTTTTATCATATAGTCATATTTAAACTTTGCTTTATTAAGAAAAATATAACAAATATGTTCTGTTTTGTTCTCAATAACATTTTGTATCATTGGCAGGTGATCTCAGACGAAAATGTTTCTTACAATAAAACATAAATCTGTTGTACTTTCTTTGGTATTTTTTCCCTGAATACTGCCACGTTTTCCTGTATAAAAATCAGTGAGAACATCGTAAATATTTTAATCTTGATTTAATATCGTTATCTACAATTATTCAGTCGTCGCAAGCATTCATAGAGTTTATTTAACATGTTATTTACATAAAAAATTATCCAGATCTTGTTATATCAAACTTCTAATACATTAGAAAGAAACGATATTAATCTGGACAAGTTTGCAAGGTTTTAAATGATTTTATAGCATTTTAACCTTTCACCAATGTAATAAAAGTTTTATTATTACAGTGCAATTTTTGACGCTATCTCACATAATTTCGCCACCTACACTTTTATTAATATCGCTTTATCATCTTTCAGGAGATATGACACACAAACACATAAAACCGTTCATAAAACGCGACTACTTTTTATTATATTAAATCGTATTTTCAACATTATTAAATGAGTTACAATAATAATAGTATTCTTGGTTAAATAATAAAATATATCCGCCATTCAATAAAAAATTTCATTATAAAGTTACTTAATAATTTGTGGCAGAAAATAATTGCAAGGAGAAGTAACTGCTTTTCTTTATAAAATTGTATATAATTTAGTAGAGTAATTGACTGAATGTTTATAACGTTTATTGAATAATTGTGAGACTTGTAAAAGGTGTACTTTTTTGGAGCCGAATTTAATTTGAAGCAACATAGAATTACCGTTGAGAGGAAATAATTTATTAAAGGATATTACAGTAAGCTTGTTTTATCGTTGATTCAACACAAACTTGGGATTAATGGTCAAAGTTTATACAACCTCATATAAACTGGTATAAAAAAGATGATTTACCTTACTTGGAACGTATTTAAATCAACGTGCCTTAAACGTGGATTCAACATATATTATTTTTTATTATATCTTTTCTTAAAAAACATATCAAATTTCAAAATTAAGTTATAATTATAAAATAAACTTATTTCAACGTCAAGTTTAACGTTACACTATTTTCCCATTAACTTCCAAACAATATTATAATTCTCATTTACAATATAATTATTTTATAATGTTATGATAAAGTAGAAATGAATTTCCGCAATTTTCACGTTTCATTGTAACAGATATTATCATGAGAATGCGTTTTAATTGGCACACTATAAAACTTCTTTATTTATCTCGTGCAAAAGTTGTCATTAACCTGTCAATATAACATGTAAACAATGTTTATACCAACTTTACGGTAGAACATAGTAATTTTTTTTCATTTTTTCCACACTGAGAAAAATATAGCAGAAAAGATTACTGTTTTTAACTGTGTTTCAGATACACGTTGGTTTATAACTTTTAAAACTAGTGTCATTGTTTTTAAAGTACTGTAATTTTTATATAAAAACCAGCACGTATCTTAAACACAGTACACTGAGAAAAAAAGAAACATAAAATTCTATTTCTTATATAAATTTAAGGATATTTTAGAAAAATAAATATTGTTGCTATATATAATAGTAAAATTCGAAACCTTTTAATACAAAAATACTAAAATCACTTTTATGATCATCATTTTTACTATTATTAATAGCAAAATACTTCATTTTTCGGAGATATCCCCAAATTAATATGAAATGTTTTAAAATTTACTATTACTTTTTTCTCAGTGTAATTTCTTCTGTCATATTTTACTCAGAGTACCAAACAAATTGAAATGCGGTCTAAATAAGTTCGCCGAGAGAAATTTACCAGTAGTTACTACTATAATTTATAATAACTCGGGGACATATTAGATGCATAATAAATTTCTCCGTTTGCGCGTCGATCGTCGATCAGAATCTTGACTTGTCAGTTGATTGGAAATAGAAACTTGGCTGCTAAAAGTCTCCGTATCTTAGCAGCATTGGCGCACATGTGGCACATATTCATATCGCGTCGCGGCGCACCGAGGCGTACTTAAGTGACATAATCGTGACGCTTTCTTATGTGAATGGCACTTGAATGTCCCCGCGCGCAACGATAACGCCCGAGCAAGATAGCGTGGGCGATTTCATTTCCGCGACGATGTGCCATTGCTTTTTTTTTTGTATGTGACGAAAGTCGCTCGACGTATCGCCCGATGGAGGGATCCTTGAAAATAAATTATGACGCACAACGCGAGCTCGACAACGTCGCGCGTTGTTCCATACCCAAACTTGAACGCAGCCCATTTAAATAAATAACGTATTAATCGTGCAAAAAAAAAAGTAATAATTACTTTCTGTATTCGCAATGAAAATAAATCAGTCGATGATCGCGGGAATGACGCGAAATTAATTATTGATTGCACTGTGAATAATTTTAATTGCAAAAAAATTATTACAATTTTTGGTTAATTAATTATTGGGGACAGTTTATAGTGCTGAAATGATTGTCGCGAGTACGGCGGGCATTGAAATGTTTTTTTAAATAAATGCGATGAATTCTTTTATTTGTTGGAATTTTTTGCTTGAAAATCCATTCGAAGAAATAAGTCGTTTTTATTTGACGTTCATATTTGGCGCGGATGCAACTTCACGTTGAGCTGTGCTTTTTAAGATTGGATGCGCGCGCATTTTATCTATCAACTGCAACTTCACGATAAACTTTACTATTTAAAAATGGATGGATATAAGTAAAGTAATATTTGTTTGATATAAACACTGTTTAATTAAGTTGAAAAAAATCATAAAAAACTTTTATCATATTTAAAAATGATTAGATGTTATTTCAACATTTTGTTTACAATTCAATAAATGATCTGAAAGTTTCCTATTATTATAAAGTCACTTAATAATACAAATGTTTGCAAACTTAGTTTGCGTTGCTAATTTGGAAAAAGTTTTACTTTTCAATTTAATACCAAAAAAAACCTAACGAAATTAGCACGCAAACTTCTTGCTTTATCAACGAGCATTTATTAAAATCCATCAATCGCTACGTACGCAAGGATAAATATGAAAATCAATTTTAATACCTAAATTGATTGCTCTTAAATTAATCCAAATTATTGATTTTGAATTGGAACTCCATGCGAGGCATCGTACGCGGCGTGCAAAAAACTCATAAATTACTTGGCTATAATTTTGCTCACAATTAGTGATATAAATCACTCGCGCGTATTAGAAGATAATTAAACTGTTATAAGATCAAGACCGATTAAATAACTTCATCGTAAACCACCGGAGACTTTAAAAAAAAATAAAAAGTTGATTAACATACAAATTCCGTGCTAATAGGTTCTACGTAAGCGGTCAATAAAAAAAAAAAATTCATGAAGAAGTATATTTTTTATGAATCAGACACTGATTCATGCACGTGCTTCCATAGAAGGTGCAATGTAAAGGATATGAAAAGAAAAAAAGAAAAAAAAAAAGTTGGTGAAATTTCATGAAGAAATTGAATCAAAGTTATGAACTTGCCAGGTTGGATTACTGGCTCGCATTTATCAAATGGAATATCGTTACATTAAATTCTTTATCTCATTGCAATGAATTGTGGCAGTCGAAGGAAGAAGTAAGTGAATGAAGAGAGAGAAAAGAGAGAAAAAAAAAGTGTATTACAGCTTATACGTGAATAATGATGATGGTGATATCAAGTTACGCTCTATGAGTGCAAAAGTTTATTCATGATATGTGAGCCAGTATCGCGTAGCTCGCTTAAATTTTAAATATAGCTGATACGACAGGTATCAATTCTTTCAGATAAACTGAAAAATTAGTGTCGTATTGGGGCTCTATCTGGTTAATGAACTGCGCACCTCAGATATCAAGTGAACGCTTTGTTTTGACGAATGTAATTTGGTTGCATGCTTAATGATTTAATTCAATATATAGTATTTGTATAATCTCTAAAAAGACACGTCCAATATCAATGTTATATTAAATAGTGTCAAATTTTATTATCATGAATTTAATATCTTGAGAATAAATTAATAAATAAAACAAAATGTGTGTAAAATAAAATTGGTCTTGCATATTATATTTTTTTATAAAATATATAAATTAAAATTATGATTAAATGTTGTATTTCAAGATAGGATAATTAATGGTGAATTTATTTTTTCAGGGTAGTCATTCGATTGGGAAGTTCAATAGCTTTTTCAGACGAATTGCTGAAATTAGAGGAACAAGTGAAACCCTTACGTAAACAATCGTCTTGCCCGCACAAAAAGACATCGGTGGAAAGATTATTTAGAGATGGCGCAGATGTATTCAATTTAGATTGGTGTTATTTTCGACTGGTTAGTATACTTGTACTTGCACGTTGTACATTCCTCCAATCTGTGACACATAACAAGTTATCAACTTTTCAGAGATGCTTCTTACCCAGTTTGAAAAAAAATATTATATTTGATTGTTAAAATGTAAAATTGTTTTCGTGGAATTATATAAATTATAATAAAATTACCAGCAAATACGTATATGTGTCAAAATTAAAAGCAACAAAGAAAAGTATTGTTTATATGGATAGTAAAATAATAAAAATCTTAATACAATAACATTTTAAATCATTTCTTTTTTAGATTCAAGAAAATGATATAACAGAAGAAAGTGCCAGGCATGACAATAATTTAAGTGTCATTGGGCTCCCTTCTGCTGGAGTATCAGAAAGATCTGAGTGGAGATGGACCAGACCATCAAAATCAGGAATGCCAACCCGAAGTTACTTAAAGGAAATAGCAACCACAGTCTTTATTCCGGCATTATTGCTTCTTATATTGGCTGCCTTGTTAAGTGCTACTTTATGCTTAAATCATGAAAAACTGTAAGTATTTTTGAAATACTAATTTAATATTAATGCATAAATCATACTTAATAATATTATATATATATATATATATATATATTATAAAAAAGATTATTAGTATGATTGATAACAGTAATTACTTCTTAAATTTATTTTAAGAAGAACTTAGTAATGCATAATATTATATTTAATTAAAATATATTTAAAAAAATTAACATATTATTTATAAAGCAATTAGATTATATTTAAACGTAAATTAGTCATGACTAATATTTATCAAATTAAGAGTAATTTTAAAACATTTAGTCGAACAATTCGGAGAACGTATTTTTATTAAACGTAGTTCATACCATTATAGTTGAATTCTTCGTGTGAATCACTTAATTTAAAACTGATAATTGACCATTTCTAAGGAATATTATCGATATTCGCTATAATTGTTCAAAAAATTTCAATACTCCAAGCTTTGTGCGTGAAATCAATTCATTCGCAAAATGGATTCATTGAACATTTTTATTTAATCAAAAAAATTTTTTTATTCAGAGAATTACAACGAACCATTTTGCAATGAAATTCCAAATGAATTTTATCGGGTCTTAAAATAAAAATCAGAGCTCAGAAGGATTCGTCATTCCCTTGATTGAGAAATACGAAATTACGTCATATTATTTTGAAACATTAAACTATCTTGTAAAGTAAATAACGCACACAAAAAAAAGAAAAAAAAGGAAAAAAAAAAAGAAAAATAATCATATCCGAATTAGCTTTGACCATTATTGGCACACATGTATGCATTGTTCATGAATAAAAAAATGTTTAATTCATACATCAGATATGAGATATGAAGCGGGCATGAATTATAAATAATAAAATCTATTGTGGAAATATTGTGTCTAAAATATTGTGCGGAGGTATGTATGAGAAAAAAAAAAGTCCACAAAAGTCCAGAAAATTCAGCATTCTTGCATTAGATAAATTTTCAATCAACTCTACAATTTATCAGACGGCGAAAAAAGTGTCAACAAACACGAAGCAGAAGCTCGATCTTCGCGCAGCTCGTTGGACTTTTTACTGTTTGAATTTTTAAGGCACAGATGTCGTCATTGTTATTAATTCCCTGATTTTGTTAATCTTTTTTTTTTAAATATAAACTAAATATAAACTTTGTCCACCTACATCTCGATATAAAGAACAAGAAATTATTGCAAATTCGAGGCAAACTGAAGTGCATTCCTTGCCGCAAGAAATGTATTAAATATTTGACCGACGGAAATTTGAATCCGCCACAAAGTGGTACGAGCGATAGCGTGCATTTTCTAAAAATTATTACACGGATTTGCATACAGCATCAGGGATTCGACGGCGAACAGCGCGCGAAACGAGTATGAGGAAAAAGGCGCATATAATTTGCTTGACATTTGTGACGTCAACGAACCGAATGGTTCGGTCTCACAGCGTCATCGCTCCTCGTCTATTATTTATTTTACGATTTACTTTTTGCCGCCAGGCACGGGAAAGCGATCGTCCTTAATTATCGATTCCGTAATTAGTGCCGTTGACCTCGTTAATGTCGCTAACTTACATCGCAGAACCTCATCCCCCTACTTTTTACGGAAACTGTTCAACGCGAGGTGTTTATGCATCAGAGCAGGTTCATTCCCGGTGTTTAATCATCATTTGCTGCCAACAGGTTGGAAATAATTAATAGTAAACCGAGGAAGGCATATTTTGTGGACACGTCCATTCATAAGTGAATTATTGGACCAGGACAAAATAGCCAGGTTATAGTAACGTTACTCAAATGGTACCACTTTTAAAGCTTCGCGTTACTGCAATGTTAGAGCGAGGTTTGGTGTCTTTCTTTGATGTTTTGGTAACTTTCGAGTGAACGCTGAGAAGGACGTTACTGCAAGGTTTATTACAGTAACGTTGGAGCCATGCTAGTTTCCATGTTACTGTACATTCAATACTGAATCTTTAGAAGTGCTACTAATATTATTAATGGAATTCCTCCATACAATGAGAAATTTGTTATTAGTTGCTTTTATATATTTTAGTAACTCTGAAATATGTGTGAGTTTTTAATATTCCTTATAATATAATATAGTATTTTAAACAAAATATTAGGGAAAGATCACATTTTCAAGAAATGGAACCTATTACATTTGTCACTAGTCCTCACTCACCAGTTACCAATCACCAGTCATTAATTACATCCTTTACCATAACTCTATATCTTTGCTTACAAATATTCCTCTAACTTCACAAATAACTTCATCATACTAAAGTTTAGACGAAGACCTACATTTTTCCAGGTGGTGGTAAAGCACGTGACTTCTAACTATGAGGGGTAACGAATTTAATTCCTTACAAACGACACTTTTTTCTAATAATTTTTCAAATATATGCACACATATACCCCAGAATTATTGTATCCCAGAAAATATAATAGCAACTGTTAATAAATTTCTCTCACTCCGCACGATTGTTTAACGTAAAATAATGAGTAAGTTAGGATTAAATTTCCGTGAAATCATTGGCAAATTATGCAGAAACACTTGGGTGTTGTTAACTGATCAAAACGCAAGGAAAATTGTAATTCACGTCTGACGTAATTGGCACCTTTTAATCACGTTAAGTACACCTCATTTCCAGCTAATCGATTTGCTATACGTAACGGAATGTTACGTGAAAGTTATATCTCGTGTACTGTGCGGGAGGGGCTGGGGGACTTTTAATTTCGGTGTAATTCAGCCAATAAGCGATTCATTAATTTTCACATGGACGCAATCAAAGGTGGGATGTCACGAGGGTCCCTTTTTAAATGGGATTAAAAATTGTTTCCACTTTCAAAGGTAGAACCAACTACCTTTTGTGATCAATAAAATTTTCATTCAGTTCCTCTTTTACTTTCAATGTTAATTCGCTACTATAACATTTAAATAATAACATTCCAAAATTGTAAAAAAGAAATATACAATTAACAGAATAAAATAATGTTTGTTACTGTTTTTATTTTTCTAAGTAGCACTTTGTAAACACAAAAGCAAAAGAAAATAAAATTTGTTTTAATTTGTTATATTGAAAACATTTTACTCTTCAATCCGGTTAAATAATATTATTATATATCAAGGTTTTCCCAAAGTATAGTAATTTTTGTTTTACTTCTTTCCAAATATAGTAATTTGTTCAGTTTCTTCTTTGAGTGAGAGTTACCAATCTTTCTTTGAGTCACCAATGAAAATTTATTGTTCCAGTAACCTTAAACCTTCATAATAATATATTTTCAAAGTAAAACTTGCAAGGTATTTCTAACTACTCTTATTAGCTTAAAAAATAAGAATACTTTTCGACATTTTTCGTCGATTTTCAACATTTTTCAATAACACATACAGGTGATCCAACGTTGAAATTAGGTTCTCGATTCAATTGACAATTGTAAGAACTACTTCATCGGTTTTGTTGTCATAACAATATATTTGTTTTGTTGAACGCATATGTAAATGTTCACGATTGAATATGCGTTTACGAAGTTGAACGTTATGCGGGTAAGTGACCGCTGTCAGTGATCAGCATTTGTTACGATGGAACAGCAGTTCAGCGACCACCAGATTGTTATTCGCACGATGCATGATGTAAGAGTCGTATTTATAGGATCGACACCTTTAGATTACAGTTAAACACTTGGAAGACCCACGGACTTTCTTCTTATCGCTCACCCAAATCGTACCATTTCTATATTTCATGATTTGCAAAAAAAGAGAAAAAAAAAAGAAATTCGATTGTATGCTTATGTTGAACAGGCATCGTTATCTCGTTCAATTGACAAATTGTCGAACAAGTGGGTCAATCGGTGAAAACAAAAAGGATCAAATTTCCAGTCCTCTTGTACTTTATAAAGTGTTAATCCATTTTCAACTGAAAATGAATGAAATTAAAATAAAAATATAGTTTTACTTTCTCCATCTGTTATTTATTATAAAGTGAGATGATCTACATATAGTTAATGTAATAACAAATTATTATTATGGAATTCGAGTGTTATTTAAAATTTAAGGAGGAAAATATTCAGATTTTGTTTGCGCAAATGCATAGTGGATTAATAAGATGTTTATGTATGCTGAGTAGCGCTCGGTAATTTTCGTTAATGCACGCAAATGTGAAACTTGAATATGCATACGTAATATCTATCTGGTATATTTTTCGCCATGAAGTCTAGAAGTCTAGTCTCTATGTTCGTTGTAGACGAACCATGTAGACGAAAAGAACGTTTGCGCATGTGCATTAGTGCCGAAACATTACTGCGCATGAGCGCCATAAATTGATGACAGATATTCACTTGTTCAGTGAAAAATGTGGTAGATGCTACTATACTTTATAATAACTCAGATGTATGTGAACATAGAATTCCATATAATATAGTATAGTAAGATTTATAAATTACACTTTAAATAAAATTTTATTATCAAGGAATAGAACTCGTCACCTCACAGTCGGTAGTTGCGCTGTTTACCACGTTGCTGCTTAGATAAGTAATAGTTTTCGTTAAGCTCTAGTGTCAGCGCGGAGGCATAGCCTAATCGACAGCGTAGAATGGTGGTAAAGAGTAGGGAACTCTTGACTATAAGCTAGTAGATTAAAAAAAAAATATAGTACATTATTTAACGAGGAAAAAAGTGGTCTTAAATTGGTAACCCAAGCCAAAGAACTCTCCTATTTTCGTCTCGTTAAGAATATGGAAATTGGCTGATTATAGACAAGGGTGGTACCTCGTTGATTTCAACCCTCGGGCGGAAAATAACTAAAATCTAAAATGTCTAAAATCAGCTGATTTCCTTTGTTTAAACCAAACGGAAACAGGGCACTCCTTACACTTCCGTCCTTGCCGCATAACATACTATCAACGCTCACGTATCCCCGAGTTATTATAAAATATGATAGCAACCGCTAACAAGTTTCTTCTCCAATGCACGTTTATTAATTTGAAATTGTCGCGTTGCAATTAATTTCGCGTGTCTTTTTTGACGTAAGATGACTGACATATTGTCACCGAGCCGTCCGTTCGAGAAAAAGGCCGAAAAAAACAAGGAACGGCAAGAAACGGACAAAAGAAACGTGAATAAGCGCCACGGGATTAGGATAAAGTTAACGCGCATGTTTGTATGCAATCACAAAAAGATTACTCGATGCGCGATACAGCGCGTAATGCATATGCGATATAATTTTTTTTGCTCAAGGATATAGCCGATGATCTACGCACGCATACGCGACTAATAATATCATTATCGCACCTACGATAATGTGTGTCACATTGAGAAACTGTGTTATATCGAAGAAAAAAAAAAAGGCCATTGTTTGCCGATTTCTGCACATCACTTTATCGCGCGAATCCAGTTCACTAAACAGTGACACGCTATTTTTCGCGCCTCCTTCCTCCCCGTCACTTATTCCAAGCACTTTACTTCAAATAAAAGGGACGCCTCACTTTCCACGTTAATAAGCCCGTCGTAAAATTACGATTACCGAAGCTTTTTCTTGGAGCAACATGTTTTTTTTTTCTTCCCTTTAATATATTTACATTGCCGACAATTTTGTAATACCAATTTTGAGGAAAAAAAAGCGATTGTTTTTCTTGCACCGGTTTGAATAGATTATTCCTCGATGGAAACTTTGTGCAGAAACATTAATTCATACCTTTTTCAACCTTGAAGCAACGTCAAATTTCAATGTTTATGCTAAAAATTGAGTTGAAGTTATTTCAACGTTCTTTTGACGTTGTTTTAATTGTTTATCAACGTTGAAGGGACGTTATTTTTATACCTACTTTCCCCGGCCTTTTAAACAAGAAAAGTTTTTTTGTAAATGATCTACTCAAAAGTGCTTTTAATTAATGTGGACAAAAGATTTTAGTAGAGATAATCAATTAATTCAACAACGCGAGAGTAAAACCACTCGACTGTGAAATACGAGACCGTACGCATAACTACTTGATAATATGATAAAATAATCAAACTTATTTGTATAATATAGACGTTGGAAAAAGTTTCATAAAAAAGTAGTAACTTTATGTCACTGTAAGGTCGATGACATAGAGTTAAATATTTGTTGGTAATTATAATCTAATCTAACATAATGTTAAATTAACGTAATTATACGTTATTTTGGTGAATGGCCACCTTATTATATCGCTTGAACTGATCAGAAACATTATAATTCGTCATTTTAATTATAATAAAATAAGAGGAAATTCCTCTCGGAGATAAGAATTATTTAAAGCAAAAAATCCTCTAAATATAAATGTATTCATTCAAGTGTCGATTCGACATTACAGAAATGTCTTAATGTAAACTTTACGTAATGATGGTCAGGAATTTAATTTAATTTAAACGATTAGGTGTTAGTTTGATAATTTGGCATTGACAATTAAACGCAGTTCAATGTCTCTTACGATTATATTCTGAGAAAAAAGTAATAGCAAAGTGTGAAGCCATTTTATATTAATTTAATAGGTGCGTCTAAACAGTGAAAATTTTTACTATAAATAATAGTAATTTTTAGTACTATCTTATTGAAACCTACTGCACAACTTTTAAATTTTACCATCACTTATAGTAGAGATGTTTACTTTTCCAATGCACCCTTAAATTGATATAAGAAAAATGGTAATTTGTGATATTTCTTCTTTTTCAGTTCACCACTATAAAGTTGTAATTTAAAAAAGGAAATAATTCCAAGTGCCTCTTCAAAGTACGTCCCTGTTAATAGATTGATTACATTTTCAAAAAGTATATTTGAAATTGTAATTAAAATGTCATTGAGTCAATTTCGAATTGGAATGAGTTTGGATTTGAGTTGCGTCAAAAAGCGATTTTTCTAACGTAACAAACAAGTTTAATTAATAAGGTGTACGGTGGCAAAAAGTGGCAGGGATAAAAAAAAGGAAGATTATAATATAAAATAAAAAGGGAAATAAAAACGGCAAGACGCGGATGATTGCGCGGCGGCAACTTAAAATCGAATTTGTATTAGCCTAATTGAGATTATGCCGAGCAAAGACACATAGTTCCGTTTACTTTTATAGGATCGATCCAGAATCGGACGAGTATTTCCACGAACTGTTTAATGTTTTCCTTGAACAAAAAGTGGTCGTGAGGTAACTTTTTAATCGTTTTGCTGCAGACTCGCTTGAAAACTGTACAGCTTGAATCTCGAACCCATAAAATGAAACACGCGCATCACATTATTTAAAAGACATTCAACTTTTCTTTAATATCCTACAAAAGTAAGTTATTATTTTTATGTTTGTTTAATTTACGAGTCACGTTTAACTGTTCTTTTAAAAGGAACAGTTTTGTTATATGGAAAAAAAAGGAAATTTAGACAAATTTATCCCGCTATTAAATTGTCAAACATTTTTTATGTGTTACCAAAAAGTTAGTTTCCTTACTTTTTCATTTTATTTCATTATAAATATAAAATGATTTTATTTATTTTATATTAGTACAAATAAAATGTTTCTTTTTTATTAAATGTTTAAAGTAAAGAATATCTTTTTTTCATTCAAATATTTTGCATAAATTTATTACCCTAAACTGCAAAAAATTTCTACATTTAACCTTCAGTACTTATACATTAAATTAAATTCAAATACCTTTTCATTAAAAGACATGTAATTGCCTATAGTGCAAACACAGGAAGTTGAACAATTTCAAATTTGTGCCCTTAATTTAGTGATATTTTTAACAGTGTGTAATCACAGGAGAGTTACATTTTTGAAAGCTAGAATCACTAGATATTTACAAGTAATGGTGTAACTTTCCGGAAATTTCCGGTCTCGAATTTGTAACTTTCCAAAAGTCACATTGTAGTAGAGTGCAATAATATTAACTGCATGAGAGGATATTGTTTTACTTTTATTTTATTTCCTACACTAATTGCTTCAGGAAATTGCTTTAGAACATGAAAAAACATTCATACTTTGTCCCAATATAACTAAGAACTTTGATTTTATATAATTAAGAATGTAATTGATTTACATGTTCTTATATAAAAAAAATTAATTCATTTATTTCTTGCATTAAGTAAAATAAACAAAGATTCATTTCTCTTTGAAAAAGAAAATGATTTTACATATTAATTATATGTTTTTTACTTTTATATCACAGTTACTAATAATTATATATTAATTCAGTATTAAAAAGTAAAATGAAAGTAATAATTCTAATTGTTTCTCAGTAAACTTACTGCATTTCATAAAGAATTCAGTGCAAGTTTTTATTAAATCAGCGACAAGTTGGCACAAACATTGATTGCGATTTTTTTATCTACACTGGGAAACATTTTTAGGAAAAATTACTAGTTTTCAACAAACAATCTTTATCTCGAGCTGATTTAAGTATATTTTCTTATTACTGTAGGAAATATAGTTAGCTTATTTTATCTCATATAATGAAATAATCTTAATATCCTTTTTCCTAAAATAATTAGAAAACAAAGTGTAAAACTGCTCGATAAGGTTCGTTTGCTGTAAACCATAGTAATTATTGTCAAATAAATTTTTCTCAGTGTAATACTTATTGAAATGTTATCCATGAAATGAGCAAGAGCCTGAATTTGCAAAACCCAACGTGCTCTGGAAACCATGCATTTTAAGATCTGTAGCTATAGGTACAAGGTCAAATGTGGTTCGCATTCTCGTTGCAGTGAAAAAAGAGAATTAACCCCGGTGGAAGGGCTCGGAAACAATGGCGTTCAGATGGTTCAGTACGCTACGTCCAGCAGAGGAAATACACTCAAATCTCTGTCGACGTATCCGTCCAGTCCCAGCGATTCTTTGTCTCACAGTCCCAGGTAATGTCACCATGTTTCTCCATCAGTGCTCACTTTTCTAATCTTTTTTTATGTGACGTAAAACTGTGCTTTTCCAGGTACAGCAACGTCAGACACATCCTTCTTTCATTCTAAAATCAATTTATGCTTGCTTACGATAACAAAAAGAATGAGTAATAAAAAGAAAATATCAGGCCACCCGCAAGTTAATATGAAATTTCTTTCTTTTTTGTTTTATTCTTTTCATTTTAATCTATTTCATTTCATATTTATATTAAACTCATTACACACCAAAGAATGATATATATATGATAAACAATATAGTTGTAAGTTATTATTACTATATTTACAATAACTAGGGGACATGTGTATATTTACAGTATTCTTTGTACGATGAAGTTTAAAAAAATAGAAAAAATGTCCTTATTAAGGAATAAAACTTGTTACCTTGCAATCATTAGTGGCATCCTTATAATAAGGTTTTAAATATTGAATGGACCATGCGTGGACCATGGTCTATCATGCCGTCCCAAGAATGTTGCACTTGCCGAAAAGCATTCACGGTAAAAGGTGTGGGAAATTTTTTACCTGAACTCACGATTTGAAAGAAGGGGTCGATGAGACAACCGAATCATTCTTTAGTTTGAAATCTGAACATAAGCGCGAACGATTTCGTATTACGTTATAACTTATTGCGTAATTTAATCTAATTGTGTACTTATTGTTTATCTTTTTTTTGTAATAAAAATTGTAGAAAGTGTGCATTTTTACTTTCAGAACATCGGCTGAACGGTGCAATCCATACATTCGGCCTAATCCACCACCTTACATGGGTTCAAATAATTTGTAAGTTCGTCATCATGTACATAGAACATTATTTTAATTCTAATAATATAAATAATAACATGGAAAAATGAAACAGTCACAATGTTAAATTAACTATTTTCAATTTTCATTTTATTTCATTTCTCCAATATTAATTTTTTGATTCTTTTTAAAAGTCCAAGAACATTTGTTTTGATTTAATCCTGTATGTTTTTCAACTACTCGTAGAGGCATTGAAAAACAAAACTGTTTTTAAACATATGATAACAATACTTGTGTTTATGGCTTAAAGGAAGTATCATTTTTTCGAGGTCAATAATAAACAACACCAACATTATATTCGTGTATTTTCTTTCTAAAATATTTAGTAGTGTTTTATTTTTCTATTTCAGTACAAATATACGAGCTGATTTCTGACTATACAAGGAGCCGGCAAAGACTTGGTTTTGCTAACGAGATCATATTCGCAGCATCTCAGCAATAAGACAAAGGGATGGATAAAATAGAAAGATTACGTGCAAAATCATCGACACTGGCTCCACAGTACCTTGACAAATCGTCGACTGAAGGTTTATGTTAAAACGCAGTAATGTTAAAAGAATTGTACTTTATTACAGCAAGCTATTTTGCTTGTATTATATACGTTTTATTTATAAAAGGAACACAATTTCTTGGCATAATTTATAAAGAATATAGGTGGTAAAATGTGATTTTACAATTTTAACAGACTTCTCGTAATTTTACACGTTTAATTTGGATAAATGGTTTGTGAAAGATTTTATAAGAGCAATGTTGACATTTTTTACATTAGAACTATATAACTCATTTAAGAGTTTTACTATATATCCTAATAAATAGCTAACAGTTAAAGAATAACCTGAAATATATAAATTCATTTCTAAAAATTGGAATTGACAGTATATACAAATACTAAAATAATAAACACATTTTTATAGAACAATATTTAGATAATAAAGTAAAGATTTCTTGTTTCATTTTTAACTATTTTTTCAAATCTTTTTATACCTATATTCAAAAGTGCCATTGAAGTAATTAAATTGAAAAGAAATCATTTAAATTATTTTTATATTTTAAATGAATAAATATAATTGAATGAGAGGTAATATTTGTTTAGAATTGTGTATATACATTTACATTCTAAATGTTTATTTATATTTACTATTAAATTGTATTGTATAATTGCACATACTTTTTGAGTCGTATCATTTAGAATTTGTACACCTTTTACAAGAAAAAAAAGGAAAAATAAAAATAGATTAGTATGCATATATTTTCAGTATTAAATATTGAAAAATAGTGTATACTTTCAACGAGCACAAATTTTATTAAATAGGCGTAAATATTTTCAGTATAATCATGTACTGTTATGCATGTACAATATTAAATAAAACTGTATTCATTATTAATAATAGTGAAATAATTAATGTAGAAAACCGAACCCATTTCAAATTTAACATGACAACATAATTCACTATAAATTTACCTTAAATAATTTTATATATTTACATTATTTAATTGAATTTAACAATTCATTAAACAAAATTACATCTCATATTTTCTTATTATTTGTATATATTTGTTCAAATAATTATCGTTATTTTCAATGATATTGTAACTCTGTTAAACAAATTTTGAATATTTTATTTAAATTCTCGTTTATTTCTTATAAAAATATCTCATTTTTATTATAATTATAATTATTATTAGATCATTACATTATAATCATTATTAGAAAAGTTTTTATTGTTATATAACTATGGCATGTAAATTAAAATTCATAATATAAAATATAATTGCTCAACGTATAATTAAACAATTTAAATATATATTTTGTTTTTCCAACAAAAACGAAAAGTCAAATTGAATGTGCAATTGAAAGAGCGCCAAAACGTTGCGCATGCGCACCAAAGCGCTCGTGAGTAAGTTACGACAGCGAGATCAAACGAGACAACAATAATGTTTCTCCATTTATTTATGCGAACAATTCGGTTTAATTAAAAATTAACATCTGCACAGTGGAGTTGTTGCTCGACGATGACTGGTGTCATGAATTTTTCTGCCAAGTCTGGTAGAAGGCAGTGGACGGTGCACAGTAAATATTTTCCATTTATCATAAGCCAATTTTGTGCTTTCATCCCATTTTAAATGAATTTCTTAATCATAAACAATTGTCGATCGAAAAATTATGTTTATACAGTTTTATGTTACTGATCTAAATAAAATGATCCTTTTGAATTTTAAGAACATTTATATTGAAAGATTAACATTTATTCACTTCTATTCTGGATATTGTTTTACGTTGAAAATGTCATTTTGACAACTGTCAAAATCAACTTCCCGCCAAGAGTTATGCAATTTGGATGCTTTTCAATATTTAATAAAATGACTGCAGATATTAGTGCATTTTTTATTACGTTATTTACGAGCGAATTCAGTTTAAAATTATGTTGATTTTGCAATCAATTCGGGATACTATTTTGAGGTTACGAAATACCGAGATGTATAGTTCATTAGATCATCATTGTGTTTGAATATTTTGATTTGTATTATTTTATAAAAAAAAGATGAAACTAAAAAAAGATTAGATTTTATTATTATTACATTTTAATTTTAATATAGATATTTGTAAAATAATTTTTCTTTGATTTTGAATTTTTTTGTTAAAAAACATATTTAATTTGACGAAAACAAATGAAAATATTGGGGATAATTAGAAATTAAAAAGTGAGTCATATAACAATTTTGTTATATTTAAGGATAATTTTTAGGTTATTTATATAAAAAACAGTCTTCAGTGTTAGAATTGAGTGTTACAACACTTAGCCATATAAGGAGATTTTTACTTTCAAATTTTCATATATATATATACATATATATGCATCTAAAAAAATTATGTATAGAGAAAGCATATTGAAATCAATAATGATAAATAATTTATGTATTTATTTATTTTTTAATTAACTTTAATAATTAATTTTTATTTTTTTAATAGAGTCATTCCAGAAATTATTTAAAGTTATTTTTTTACTTAATCATATAATCTATTATTTATCATTTTTAATATTTTCAATGTCTAAATATTAATTTTGAAACATTTTTTTTATCTTTAAATTTTGTATTTTTATTTAACTGAAGTTCTTTTTATCAAAAACAATTTATATTATATGTATATAATTTATAATTCAATAAAAGAATTAATGATATCCAAATATAAAATAACATTTCAATATATTTTTCAGATCGTACAGGTGGATCACTAAGAAGATTAAGGTCGCAGTTAGCTGAAGATGGATGTCCAGAATCTCAAGTGGTATTAGCTAAACAGCTTTTGGAAGAAAGAAGTGGTAAGTTTATTATACATTTTTAACAATATATTACATTTTACTGAAGTTAATAGCAAATTATGTTCAGCAATAAATTAATTAAAGGATTGTAATAATTTGCAATTCAAGTAAATTTGTATTTAAAGAGAAATTAAAACTACTTTTCTGTCATAGATATGGATGGTGATAAAGAGGAAAATGCCAAATTAGGAGTTTATTGGTTGACTAAGGCTTCTGAACAAGGCAATCTTGAAGCAACAGACATTCTTAGACAATGTTTGAGTACAGGTCGTGGTATTACGGAACATAATTATTATGATGTTAAGAATTGTTTAGATATGTCTCAGGATGAAAAGCTTGCGAGACGAGCTGCTCGTGAAATGTTTATGAGGTAAAGATAAGTTTAATAAATTGAGATTTACGAAATGTAAATTTTATTAATTTTAAATTACTGTTCTTTCAGTTGTTTATAAAAATATTTTATTAAATTTATTATTTATTATTATTTTATTATTTTATAAATATTTGCTTTTAAATTTCGTGCTGATTAAGCTTTTATCCTTGTATATAAAAGGGTAGAAATGTATTTTTATGTTTTTAAGTGTGGTTACACAAATGTAAACATATTTCAGTCTATCAAAAGGAGAAGATTTTATCACAACAGAACAACTTCAACGGAAGATGAGAGAGTTGACGTTTCCATCAAATTCGCGGAAACAATCAAGTTCAAAAAGTACTGATAATACAAGGTCACAAAAATCGTTACAAGATAATAGTTCGGATACATTTCCTGAAGATGGTCTTCCTGAAAATTCAAAGCTGTCAGCAGGTGAAGATAAAGCTGAAAATATACATCAAGGTTAGTTTTGTATTTATTAATAATTAGTAGTACAAATAATGGTTTGATCAAATTTTTTTAATTTTTAATCTAATGGCTGTAGCAAAATTAGTATAACTAGAAAACCTAATAAAATATGTTTATTATTTTATTCAAAGCAAGAAGACTTGCAAACAAAAGGGTTAAAGTACATATTTTAATGATTATATTATAATAATATTGTAACTGTTGCATAATAAACGTCCTTCAATTTTTACTGGAATATTTACAAGAATTATTAATTTCTGTAAAGTTATTTGTTAACTAAATTTCTAAACTTCATTACATGTTTACAGACTGGTCTGTACATCAAGGTGAAAAGTTGACTGAAACTGTCCTGGTATCTGCGGCATCAAGTTATGCTCACGGCATGCTTCCATTGGTATCCCAAGCTCTCTGTCTGTTAGATCCAATACAACTGGAGCTGGATTCGGTTCCCCTTCTCCAGCGACCGTTCGTGCACCCAATTGCGTCTTTAAAGCGCCTCTACTCTTGGTTGGTAGAATCCATCGGTCGCCGCGGCATTCCCATTCGCAAATTTTTCTTCACCTCTCACATTCACACCCTCATTCTCATTATCCTTTATACCTTGTTTGGCACAGAAAGCATCGTTCTCTTTGTTCCCCTAGCTCTTTATTATATATCTTTTGTTGTGATGGTTATTGCTACCTTCCAAATGTTGCAAAGAAAGCGCGAACTCATCGATTTCCGGGCTTGGTCTGGCTTATTTCTAAGATATTCCGGCGACAACTTAAATGCGGATGAAGCGGAATACCAGTTTTGCCGCAACAACTTTAAACCTTACGGTCATTTTTTCCTGGCACTGCTAGTTAATTTAGTAATATATCCAGTCATAGCCCATCTTTGGACACCCCAGTCCGAATTCACTATTATAGCTATAGCTTTGACTTTGTTGACCTTGATAAATTTCACTTGGAAGGACTCGTCCAGGTATCCTGATATATTAGCGTTGTTTAGTTTTGGGGTCCATGTACTGGCCAAATATCCTTATGAAACTGATATAGTGGTCGCACAGACCTGGCGATATCTGGACATCAAAGTCCCCACGTTTGCGTCCTATGTTGTTGGAAATGGTATTGAATTCTGTCTCAACTTCCGGGTTGTCTTTTATCTGCTGATACCAGCGGTGTTCGCCAAAATGGCCGCGAGGGATGGATGGAGGGGTACATACCGTACGTTAATTCCTCATTGTGTGACTCTTAGTTGGTGGCAGATTGCCATTTTGAGTTCTCAGGGAGCCACATGGTATGGTTTGATTAGAGGAGCACTGGCTTTGGTAGGCTTGGTCTTGTTTTTGCCTCTTGCAGGTTTGGCTTCGTTCGTTTTGCCAGTGGTGGCTACTGCTAAGTATCTTTCAGAGAACGATCTGGCAATCAGAGCGACTCTAACACTTTTCTTAGGGAGCTTACCATTTTTCGCTACATGGTACTTGAAAAAAGTTCGGAACACTAAGTACAACTGGATTATTACTAGCGTGCAAGTAAGTTTCTTAAAATTACTTAAATTTACTTACAAAATTTGCTGAAAAGCATTTTTTGTATTCAAGAATGTATGCTTGATTAATATTTGTATGTCCATAAGGAATCGTAAATAAGTAAATATAATTCTTTGCAGCTAATTTTTGCAACAGTAGCTGCACTGATTCTTTTTTGGCCTACTATAATGGAATACAAACGCAATATTGGCTCGTATGAGATAACTCCAACCCTATCGTGGGAGCAGTACCAGAATTACTGCCACCAACCGGCTTGGGAGGAGTCTTCTTCGAAGGCCCAAGTGCAAGTACAGTGTGCTCATTTAGAAGGCATCTCCGTCACGTGGCAAGGTTACGTTACGAATGTACGTCTAAAGTCGACCAAAAACAATGTCGCCTATGTGCTCGGTAAGCTCCCGGAGCTAGTGAGGTCTCCATTAACTTGCTGGCTCGGCGAGCCTTACACAGACACCTGTAATTCCACCAGCAAAGCAATCATGAACAAATGCAAAACAATTATGGATATACAACGGCGCAAACAAAAATGCCATCTATCGGCCTGGAATCTCCACGAATTTGAGATATCTGTAAAGATGAAGAGTGGAATGTGGGGTGGCAACGCGGAAATTGTTCTGATTGGGGATAAATCGTTTGCAAATTTCAGTTTAAATATCTATCCGGGAGACAAAATTTGGTTTTCTGGAACGCTAATGAATTCAGGATTGGAAAATGAGGCTATGTTAGGTGGTTCGAATCCGCATATTGAATTGGAAGAAGCAGGCTGTCTGGCTTGTCACACGATTGATCTAAAATCCTTCAAGCGGTATAGGTACCAAGTCAACCTCAATTCCGCATTCAATTACGCTTACACGGGTATTAAGACTGTGCTTAATTTCTTGTTGAATCCTATCGTTATCTTTAAGTAGGTAATTGAGTACCAAATAATTTGATGGAATTGAAGAATAAAACTTTGTTAACACATTGCGTACGGGTCACGAGATATCTCGTTTCAATATGGCTTTGAACGCATGTTGAACGTGCAAGGCGTTGTACGCAATGTGTTAAAATGATGGATGAGAACAATGTAAACATTTGCAAAGGCAAGAGTATGAAGTAGTATAAGAAAAACATTAAAAATATTTGTTTTCTTTGTAAAATATCAAGCATTTTGAAAACGTTTTGTTCTTCATTATTATTTCATTTATTATTGAGCATTTGCTTGTGTAAGACTCGGAACATGACAAAATGAGTATATATTGTCAGCTTTTTATAGTAAAATCCCGAAAAGAAAACAAAAGAGAAAGAAAAAATATAGTTTATTAAGTCATTTACAAGAAGTATGATCGTAAATACTCGGAAATTTTACTGTAAAAAGATGTCTCCAATTTTTGCGAAGGTATTCGTAAATTAGAAATGATGTATTGGGACAATTTTACTGGAATGAATATGTTTTATTTTAGAACGATTAATTGAAATTTATTATTACTTTCGTCCCATTAATCGATTGATGGCCAATTTTATTAATTAATTTAAACAACTAGTTAACTATAATATATATGCAATAAAAATCGCTATTAAATAAATATATTCTATTACTACTTGAATAAAAATTAATATATGTAATGGTAAATTAATTTAGTGATAAATAACTTTAAAATTATTTTATCACTTGAAACCAATGTTATATATTTGAGTACTTTTTGTATCATAAAAGTGAATCAAAATTTTAATTAATTTATGTATTGTAAAGCAATTTTCAATTTTAATTCGTAATTAAGATTTCTTTAAGATTTTAAGAAATGAGTGTTTTTTGTTGACTCTTTAAATAACATTTGTTGTTGTAATATACTGTTAATAATTTATCACAAAATTTGTTCATTTCTCAGTGAAACATATTCAGTCACATTCAGTCATAATAGTCATAATATAGACAGTTTGATACATTATGAAATCTCGAAATTTTATTAATATTTCAAAATCACTAATTTCATAAATTATATTGAAATAGTTTTACATTTATATATATTAATTTAACTATGTTTTCATTATTAATTGAAAATTCGTTAGAAAGAGAAGTTAAATAAGAGAAGTGCATTCCTTTCACATAAATAATAATTTTAAATATTAACATAAGTAATATATAATACGAATTTTTATAATACTAAATTAATTTTAGATATATACAAAATTAATTTTTTTTGAATTAATTATAGAGTGACAAATCGATCGATTCATGAGACTGCATTATTTTAGATAATTTAGTCAAATTCAATTATGCTGGGAAAATTATTATAAGATTAATTAATTTACACGGTAATATTAATTCTTAAAGAGATAGCATTCCTTTTTTATTGAAAATAAGATTCCAAGTTTTATTTTAAGTTATATATGATACAAAATAAATGATTATATATTCAAACTGATGTTCCTTGTTATGCTTAAGAATTTTGTGTACATATAATCTTGATGTTTTTGCATTAATTTACATAATAGCATAATTTTTATTGAATATAAATTCTTTTATTGTTATGAATTTACGAATTTAATTACAACATTTAAGTAAATGACATTCAAAGAACAGTGTACATAGATAGTTTTTCAATTTTAATTCATGAGTTTGAAATTATACACGTGTATACATTGTAAATAATGTATGTAATCATAAAGAAATGAGATAAAAGATGATATAAAACAAAAACTATAAAAGAAATCTGAAATGAAATGTATATTTTTAGGTTAATACTTTTTGTGAACGTATAGTATAATTAAAAATTATATTTTTAACTATTAATCTATAAAAACGGCTATACTTGTATATTTTTTATTTCTACTGCAGTTTACTTTGACTATTGCAATATATTTGATAAAAAACCAACTTTACACAATTTTAACAGTATGTATAAATATTGTTTAAATTCAATTAATCGTATTAGTTAATATACAGTAACAGTTTACGTAATAAGTAGATTGTGTGCTAAAAATTATTGATAACTTTCAAGGAATAAAAGATATATGTGCCTTGATCTTTTGTTTTACATTTATAATTATTTAAAACAATTTTATATCACATTGTAACCCTGCAAATAGTCCTCTCATAAGTTGTTTAATTATCATCATTTTAAAGATGTAATTGTCTTTTGTGCATCCAATAATTGACAATTTGCAAGATTTCAGCGTATACAAAATAAGTTTCTGAACGCAAAAGAGAAATATTTATTTTAATTATTAACGCATGAAGTTTTGTTATAATTATTAATTCTAACAGAAATATCACTTAAAACTCATTTCTACTAATTCAGTTTACATTACACAAAAAATGTTATTAATTTTTAATGTAAAAAAGAAAGGTACAAAATAAATTTCACTTTATTTAAAAAAATGTTTGTCTTTATTTTCAAAATTGTGAAGTTCAACACTTCCAATTACCTTAAAAATAACTTATGTATAATTGGAAATTTTGACAAAAATTTATTGAAAGTTATAGTTATTGGTCTTAGAATATTCAATCTTTTTACATTTTCATCATTGTTATCAACGAGAAGTAATTTTCATTTTGTTGATATATATCAGATAACAGTTTATATACTATATATAATATACATATTTATTTATTAGGTTTAGTATTTTCATATTATGCACATTTAATCCAGTATTTTGCATTGATTTGTGTATAAATTAATTACCACTTAACACGTTGAGAGTCACGTCGATTATAAATATTAGTTTATTTACAAATATAAAATGTATGTTTGTAAAATTTGCATCGTTTCTAAGTTATTTAAAGTGAAGTAATTAAATGAATAAACATGAAATCAAAAAAAATATTCATTATACTAAACAAGATATCCGAGTGTTAATATATGTATATAATACTATCTACAATATAAAATATTTTATAATTGATTATTGTACATAAATATCTTGTTTGTAAATTATTATTTACTTCACATTAAATAATTACATTCAGTTGTCATTTAATTTTTAATTAATCAACTATTGTATTTTCTTATTTGACAAGTGATCAATGATTAAAAATATTAAAAAAAGTAATTAAATTTTTGTCTTTTTCTAAATAAGAAAAAAATCATCATTAAATGTATTCAGCTGAAACAATAAAGTAAAAAAAAATAGAATTCTATAAATCATTAGAATTTTCTCACATGTTATTTAATAAATCCAGTATATTAATTTTAATTGCTTAGTTTGGAATAATTCATTTCTTACATTTAAAAGAATTATTACTGAAATATTAAAATAAGGAAAAAGCAGATAAATAAATAATGTTCTGTGAAAAAGGGGTTTCATTCAATCAAACATTTGTACACTTTGGTTAAAGAAAAGTTATAATCCCAATGACCAGAGCATAATGGCATGAAGGAACTTAAACATAATCTTCATTCACTGCATATCATCAGCAAATGAAAATTTTACAACTAGACGCGTCAAACATACCTTCGTACCAAACATTTTTATATACTCTGTTACAGTCTTCATTCGCTTAAAATTAAGCACAATTCAAGAACATTGTTTCCTTTTAAATTCAATAGAATTTTTCTACTCAACAAAGTTTGCAAGTTAAACTTCCCTTTAAAGATGTTCCATAAAGGAATATTTAACTTGTTGGATGACATGAAAAAGATTCTCTTTTTATTGCTATTATCTTCTTCGTTTGCTTTACAGTTTCAATGGCTTCGGTCAATGAAACAATTATTAATACAGACGTTTTCGATTATGTTCTTGATGTTTTTGGTAAAGCATTATTCCCATTACGACACATGCGATAATTACAATCGCTCCAACCATCATAAAGAAGAAAATTTTTATGCCGCTTAGAGATTGCTTTTGATCATCAACGTGTTCTGTAAGTAAAAACAATTTAATTTGTTTATTAAATGGTAATATCATATTAACAGTTAAAATATCCAAGTAACAAACATGTGAAATATTTTAATTTCAAATATAATTATAAAATTTACCAACCTCTTGGTGGTTCAAAGAATGATGCAGATGGAAGAATATTTGATCTGTCTTCGTTATCTTTTGGCTAAAAAAACCGAAAAATAATTATTATTATAAGAAAAAGAGATATATTTTACAACTAAGTACTTTTACTTACATCTTCAGGTAAATCCAATTCATATACTTTAATAGATAAAATATCATGATTATCTGACAAGTCACCCGTTGTTGCAGATATTCCAAAATAATATCCTGTAGGTAATTTTATTCCTGGTACTTTAAAACATTCTTTCCATGCTGCTTTATTGGATATATCAGTGGCAACTAAAACATTTTTTAATGTTAAAAAAGCATATTGAAACAGATAAAATAGCTATTGCATTATGTAATCATGAAACTTAATAATCAAAATTATGTTTTGACAAAATTAAATGCAAATCAGTAACCTGTGAGTGTATCTCTTTCATATCTTATAGATATATAAGTATCATAATCTAAATTGCGGAATTTGGTTTCACATCCCGCAAGTTGCGTATGAGTTCCATCCCGATCATGATCATAATGTAAACTGCCATTATTTACCATTGCTGATATGTAAGGATGTTGATGCTGTTGAAACATAATTTATATAAATTCTTTTATAGTACAGTGATACATTGATAAGATCTTATGATTTACATAAGTAAACAAAGTAATGTGGATGTTTCACTAACATTATGTGGTCCATTATGATTGCTGTAAGTATCTAAAATAACTGCAAGGCCTCTGTAATAATCCATGTTGCCAAAAACTGGCCCTGATTGCATCCTAGCTTCTGCATACCAAACGGCAAGTCCATCACCAAACAAATCTTTGCCACGACCGTGTACTTTGAATTGAATTTGTATTTCCCAGTTTCTCATTTGACATGGCTATTTGGAAGAAATTAAACATTTTATAAATCAATTAACTTTCAATATATTAGTTGAACATATTTGATAATGTAATATAAATATAATACAATTTATTGTAAATATATAATATATATATAATATATTTATTTAATATATATGATAAAATGAGAATAAGTGCGTGTACATTTTAGTACTAGTTTAGAATGTGAATTTTGAAAAATATACTTACAACTGTGTTCCAAATTGCACCTTGACTGCTCTGCAAGTCAGGCGTTAGTCTGATATAATTGTTTGTTACCATTGTACTTCCCGTAAAGTCCCAATTTGGAATGTTTGTTCCCACTGTTTGAATAGATAAATTAATTAGTTTTATAAAAACACATTTCAGAATGAATAAATTGAAGTTGAATTATATTTTATTTTAAGTTTGACTGTAAAAACTTTTTTCAACAAGTTGCAAAGTCAATAAATATAGCAATTTTCTATTATACATTTTAAAATGTTTTGTTTTATTGTTTTGAATTTGTTTCTAAAATGCAAGTGCAAAACATATTCAATTTCTCAGTTTACAGATTTGTTTTAAAGTATTAGTTAATATAACTAACATACATTTAAACAAATATTTTTTGTATCTATTTTTTCTTAATACAGAAGTGTAATACAAAGTGACAGACACAGCTATTCATTTTTATAAAATCTTACCCCTCTTTCGTAATCTTAAGTAATTAACTGAAAGCCAACAATACAATGATTAGAAAAATCAAATTTAATTGTATTCTGTTATTTATCATTCATCATGACTCCTATTAGATCATCATTTTGCAATATATTCAAGAAATATTTGTTATTACGCACTTTACAACTTGAATAATTTACAATTGTTATATTAAATCTTAACAATCTCAGAACGAATATAAAGTACTATTTAAATATATTTTGTTTATTATTATTAAAAAAGACATGGTATATTAATTAATGGTCTATTATTTGCAGGAAGATTTAAAAATTGGAATTCAGACATTTTAAGTATTATAAATCAACTATAAAATTCAAGTCCTCTATATTTATAGAATAGATAAATAAGGATTAAATTAACAAATTTAAAATATAAGTTTAACAAACATAAAAAAATTGAATACAATTTAAGTGTTTCTTATCAATATTAGTTGTGTGATAAAGCTTTATCTTTCCTCGCGTTAATTTTTCTATGGAAGCAAAGTAATAAAAAAAAGCACCTTTTAATTTATTCAAACATTTTAAATGTAAAACTAATTAATTATTCAACGTCAAAACAATTAATTCAACTCAAGTGAATCACTTTAAATATCAAGATACACATTTAGAACCAATCAATAAAACTTTAATGTGACTTCACATTTAATTTACATCAATGTATATATAAAATCAATTTCATCTGGAAAGATGCTACAAAATGTAACAAATTAGAAATAAATTCTACATTTCAATGTATTATGGAAAACAATCCAATAATTCTTATATTATATAGAATCATCTATAAAAAATGATATTGATAAAATAAATGTATACTAGTAAAAAAAATTAATATTAATACAAAATATTTACTAGTTGAGAAGTCAAAATGATAAAGTATGAATAAGAAATTGATAAATAAAAATTAATAAACCAAAAGTTATATTAAAGATCATTACTTCTATCCAACATTCGATGAAAAAGTAATGAAATTGAAAAGTCATTGCGAGATAACCAAAATCAATTCCAAAATGATCAGCTAATAAGAACCAATAATGAAAAACAAACAGAAAAGCGAAATTCCGAATTCAGTAACAGGTGCAGCCAATTAAAATACAACAAATTCGTGCATTCCTGTAAGTTTGATTATGACAAACGATTGTCTAAATTTAAATAATCAGCCACCTATACATAACCTGCCAGTGATTCAAAATGAAATTAAAGTTTGAAATTGAAATTGCAACATTTGTATTTTGAGTAGAATAAAAGTGAAAACAATAAATCGATATTTTCGGAAAAAATGTCGTGCGAAGTAACAATAGTTTAAAAACTATAATTAGTCTCGTTATACCTTGATAAGGTCTCATCAAGGAATGTTCTCGCTTCATGAAATCTTTTGTATTCCATTCGGCGGAGAAGACGCCAATTATTGGCGCTATAAAAATCCAACACCAAAACATAAACATTTCTTTACGTTATTTATTATTTTCGCTTCAATTTTGACTGAAGCTCGGGGACGAATTTAATGTAAAAACGAACACGTAACCAACAATCAAATTTCACGACCTCGCATCCTACAACGACACAACAGAATTGAACTTTGAATAGACTACCAGTGCTGCACTCTAAGATTATTATTGTTTACGTCAAGAGCACTGTATTATACATACAAGTTTTATAAAAAAAACTTTATATAATTATAATCTTACGAACTATGTATTTCAGAAAAATTTAAATTGCCTTAATTTTGTTGACATTTTAAATGGGATTGTTTGCTAAGTTATAAATAATTATGAATAATTGTTTATTGTTAAAAGAACATTTATGTAGAATTGTGAGGTACTTGGTAAATGAAAAATTATTAATGCTATTAAAATGCAGCAACTTATTGAAAGTAATTGAAAATTATAGAATTATTATGCAATTTAAAAATACCCAAGAATATATTATTAGGGATTTAACATTTGTTGGAAAGTTTTAATACAGTCATGCAAGAAAGTTTTAAAAAACCGTAAACTGTAAGAGAAAATTTGCAAAGCTATTTGTTATATCTGAAATATGAATAATTAGGATTTACAGTTTTTCAGAAGTATACAGATTCATTTCCACAAAGAAGATTTGTGTAATTTAATAACCTTTAATAATTTCTTGTTTACTACATAGATGTATTATAAAGATACGAGTATATTTTCATTTTTTTATATAAATATGAAATTAATACTCTATAAGCGAATAACAAAATATTATTATATTATATTATATTAACATTAGATGAATATTATATGGAACTGACAAAGGAATCATTCTAAAATGAAGAATGAAAACAAACAATATTTGCAAACATTTGGAAGGTCATGTAAATTCAATATGAAATGTTTTACATTTTAGAGATCATAATGAAATTAAATATATTACAAAAATAAATTCTTTTTATATCTTGTATTATAAAAACGTTTCAGTTTCATGAATATTATTTATATATTAACATAATATTCGTAAAATATTATTAATTAGAAATAATTTAAATATATTCGGGGTATTATTTAATATTAAATAATATTATTTGCTTCTAAGGTATTGTTATAGTTATTTTTATTTATTAAATCAATAAATCAAGTGGTTTTTACATATAATTTAATTATTATAATGTGCTGTTTTTATTTATTGTTTCCTATTATTGTCATTGTTAGTATTACTATTGTATTTGAAAATCCTTGTTTATTTTTATTTAGCAGCATTGAGGAGTAATAATGGTTTTTTTAATGTTTCCTCTGAATTTTAAACATTAAGAAAAACGAATCAATGAAATGAAATAATATTATCTCATTGTTGGCAGCATTGTAGTCAAACGTAAGGGCGATCCTGGCCATTAGGGTGTGAATGCATTTCGTGTTAATATTTACATTGCAGTTTTGGAAGATTGTCAATACATTTTCCTTCAACTATGGCTGTGGTTTTAAACCGAGGTAAGAATGTATGCAAGAGTGTTGACATGAAAATCCATGACTTAATTTTAGTTTCAATTAAGAATTATGGATTGACAATGCTGTGTTGATTAAGTGAACATGCTTCGTGTTAGTTCAGTGTTCGCGAATGTTTCTGTTGAACAGCGATAAACTAAGGAATATATGGATTTGGAAGCCTTGATACTATTTTTGTTCAATTTAATAGAAAAAGGATTGGTTTGAGGTAATTCGTTGACAGTATAATAATTGATTTCCTGTTTTTGAACATCATATGTGTTTATAATATCATTATCGTTGATAAACATGTGTTTTTGTCTGCCAAGGTAAAATGCTTTTAGGGAATTTTTTCTCCTGTTATTTTTAGAGGCAATTTTAAATGCATTTATACTTTAAATTTATTTATAATACATATGTATATGTGTCAGTCTTAATTGGACTTTAAAAATTAACAGATTAAAAATGTGAACAAATTTTAATTTATAGGACGGGTTCCAATAATTTTTATTTATTAAGTTAGATAAATTATGAGCTTCTTTGAAATATAGGTTAGCAATTGTGTCAGGGACGGATAAAAGTTAAAAGATGCTGAATGAACTTTTTTTATTATCATTTAGAATGTTTTAGTAAAGAAATATTTTAATTTTAACAATGAAATATTTGAAATGTTATAATAACAAAACATTGTCAAATTGTACAAAATATAGTATTAAGATGTAAATTTCAAGTTTATACAATTATTAGCAAATCTTTGTTTTGTCAATTTATAAAGTCATGTTTAAAGACATTTTTTTGTTAGTATACATTAACATATGATTAATTTACATACTTTTATATAATAAAAAAATAATGTTAAATGTAATCCATATTAATGAATAAAATTGTTTTATCTTATCAGTGAAAATTGTACAAAGCATTCTATCATTAGGTACAATTTTGTTATAATTAATCTTTAAAACAAATATATGCATTTGTTATGTTAATCAAAAGAATAATTTATTTTAATTGTTTTATATTATAACATTTATACACTGCATTTTGTTAACTTTAATTGATATATATTTGTATACATTTTATTTATGAAATTTCATTCATAAAGTTAAATTCATTTATTTAGTTATGTTTAACACATTTTGTTTATAAAAAATGTCAATGTTATATTTCAAGATTAAAATACTTGCTTTACTTTAAATTGTACTACTTAAAAATTATTTAATAATATTTAATATTTATAACACTTTATGAAATGAGAAATATAATTAAAAGAAACTTTAATTACTTTGTAAAAATAGCTGTACATATCACAATACATGACAATAATTTGTTACTTTTTTGTCCTCCTTTTTTTTTGTTGCTGCAGTTAACAACATTAAATATTATTTAATTAAAGCATCTATATTCTGACCAAATATCCAGTCAAACTAATAAATTTGTTCTAAATAATTTAACTCTTTCTATTTTGAACCGATGTGTTTTTTAAATCAATATTAAAAGTCAATTTGATTTCACAATTATTTTAAACTATTTCAAGATAGTCTTATTCATACGACAAATAATTTTCAGCTATATCGCACAGAATGATTTTAGAGCGCAAAAGTGCCTCGGCCTCAGTCGCCCCTGAACTGCGTAGCCCAACAAGTAATCTTACATTCCCCACAAAGTCCCCATTGCTAGTGAAGTTTGTCCATCCGCAAGCCTGGTCCAAACGTTGCAATGGCGATAAAGTGAATGCGCGAGTGCGTCTGTAGTATTACAGAAACATTATACATACCTGACACCGTCCAATATACATTACTTAATATTTTTTTTAACGTCAAACAAAAGTCACTGTTCACAATTGTCGGAGCAAACCCTCGCGAGGAAACAAAACCGTACAGTGTTTCAGTATACGTCGATAATTCCAATAAAAACTACGCCTTCGGTGATTCATTGCAGAGATATGGTATTGTATGGGCAAAACGCTGGCCGCTAATTTGTTTGGTCGCGTGTACTATTTTTCCTGGCGAACATGCTCGAGTCGTGGGGCAGCATGTGAATAGCGTCGCGGAATGGCCAGGTGAAATGTCAGCCTCGCGAATTGGAGCAGCGTTCTAGTTTCTCAGCGCAATTAACTGGATCGAGGTAAAAATCGTTAACCGAGGTGTAACATTATGCCGTGCAACGGAAATCCTTAATGATAAAATTCGTTTCAGAGCGACGAAGGGAAACATTGCACACAAATGCCCGAGCGCAGCGAGCATGAAAGTGACAGTTTGCTTTGACAATGTACGGGTGGTGGTACCCTGCGGTGATGGCACATTCCTCGTGCGGGACCTCATGCACGAGGCTATTTTGCGCTATAAAAAGGCCACGGGCAAAAATGACAGCAGTTTGACGATTAATAGTTTGTCGTCTTTGACGGGCGGGGGTATCTTTGATCCCGACGATAGATTGTGCGACGTCGCAGACGACCGCGAGCAGATACTCGCACATTTCAGTACTTCCGATGGCGTCCACGTAGGGGGCGATGGCGCAAGCTCGGTGGGCACCACGAGCCCGGACTTTTTTCATAAAGACAGGTACGTGATAGACCGGGGCAGCCACATCAAACGGGAAAGCACCAAAAGGTTGTCCATGCACGTACTTTCCACCCGGGAACCTTGTTTAACGACTTATTCGGCGCAATCGTTGCCTCGGGAGTCGAGAAGAAGGGAACCACTGGGTCAAGACTCTAAGTCCTTGTACGAGATTCCAAATATTGGTAACGATCAAATGGACTCCGGTGAAGTACACGAGATCGTTATCAAGAATGAAGCCGGGTCTCTAGGTTTGCACGTGGTTCCTTGCTATGACCTTCTAGGTAATGACAGAGGATTGAGAGTCGAGGGCATTGAGCCTTCGGGCAGGATCGCTAAGGACGGTCAGATTGATTTACACGACACTATTGTCAAAATCAACGGTCACAATCTTCTTCACATTCCTTTTAATAAAGTGCAAGAAATTTTCAGGACGTGTATGAATGAGCCTTGTTTAAGAATTTCAGTGCTGAAGCATAAAAAGAAGAGCGACAAGAAGCTGGAGAAGTCGGCGGACAACGAAGATATTGCGAAGAGGCTCGCTTGCTCAAACTACAATATTCTTCAGACTGCAAATACTCGTAAAATTGGTCGGATGATCGAGATCGATTTGACCAAGGGTTGCAACGGCCTGGGTTTCAGCGTTACTACGCGTGACAATCCGGCAGGTGGTTATTGTCCCATTTACATCAAGAATATTCTGTCGAAGGGCGCTGCGGTCGAAGATGGTCGACTTAAACCGGGAGACAGGTTGCTGGAGGTCAACAAATTGGAAATGACGGGCAAGAGCCAGGCGGAGGTGGTTTCGTTACTACGAAGCATTCCCCTAGGTGGCAGTGTAAAACTCTTGGTTTCCCGCCAAGAGGAGATTTGTTCCAATACTTCCTCGAATTCTGACGTTTACGTTGCGCCAGAGAATGATTCAAAAACATGGAAGAAGAAAACCGAAGACAATGCTCATAATTCCCATACATACGATAGATGCAATTATAAACCAATGCCGATAGCTGCGCCAGAAGACGTTATTCAGTCTCCTAAGAAGAACCGAGTAATTTTAACACTGGACATTCCAGTTCACGATTCCGAAAAAGCGGGATTAGGGGTAAGTGTGAAAGGTAAGACCAGCAGCAACGACAATGGTACCAACATGGACTTGGGAATTTTTATAAAGAGCGTAATCAACGGTGGTGCCGCATCTCGGGACGGCCGACTCAGAACCAACGACCAATTGCTCAACGTCAACGGAGTGTCTCTGCTGGGGCTTTCCAATTCCGATGCAATGGAGACCTTGCGACGCGCTATGTTGAAGCCGAATAGTACTGCTAGTGGCGTAATTTCGCTCACTATCGCTCGCAGGATGTCCATCTATGATACCTACGAAAAAATGCTAATCGACAACGTATCCTCGCAATGCAAACTGGAGTCAGCCAACAGTATTTATATCACGGATTCGAGTAAAAACAACGAAGGCAGGGTCACGGAGAAAAACAATCTGAATTCCCAGCCGGATGTACACCATGATAATGATGCACTGTTAGCAGCGCCATCTACCACCTCCTGGAATCCGGTTATAGATCGATTAACTGAACAGTATAACAAAAGTCTTCGCAATGAAAGTTACTGCATTGCAACGAATAAAACTTGGTTGGAGAGTTCAAAAGCGTCATCTCGGCACGATGACCGTTTAGAAAATGTTTTATTGGAAGATGTGAACGAGAACAAAAAGAATTCCGAAGACAAGGATAGTCAGTATTCCGGTGATCCAACGTACGACAGTCAGCTGTCTTTGGAGGAGCCCAATTCTCCAACGAACAAATTTTCTAGGGACGCGCTTGGAAGACAGAGCATGTCGGAGAAGAGGCACGCGGCACTGGATGCAAAGAGCACCGATACTTATAAACGGAACAAGAAACTCCGGGAAAATCGGGAGGGCAAGCATTCTGATGAGGTGAAAGAGAATAAAGAGGAAGCGAATAAGGAGAAAAAGCCTCCCAGCGGTGTCGAGGGGTCTTCGTTTTATGCAAGAAGGTACGAAAAGAAGTCGGATCACATCAGTTCTGATTACCTGAATACCATTCCAGGGTGCAACAACAAGCTCACCTCGCCTAGGAAACATTGGCTGGTGGATGATGTTCATGGCGATGCAGCCGATGGGAATAGGTACAAGGATGAAGGTTTTTCTAATAGCAGAGGCGACGTTAAGCAGGCTTCCTTGAATTCCGCATTAGATGAACGTTACAAGAGATCCAGGAAGAAGGGCGGCATTCGTTCCATGTTGCGCCTTGGGAAGAACAGGAAATCGCTCAATTTCGGGGATAATTTGGAAGGCAGGCACGAGAGCAATAATTACTGCAGTGGAACGATTAACTATATAGCATAATACCGAAAGGAAGCAATTTTCTTTAGGACAAATTTGCACATTTTTACATGTCTACACAAATGAATTGAAATTATATATAAATGAATTTATATATTTGATTATATATATAAATATATATATATATTATGTATGTGAAAAGTGAATTGTAGTGTTAAATAAGAACAAAGTGAGATGATTGATCTTCAAAAGTGTTTCGTTTAAAAACATTTGTAATCCTTGTATTTGTATAGAGAGAGAGAGAGAGAAAGAAAGAGAGAGTGTGAGAAAGAGAGAGAGAACTCATTCCAAAGTGCCTTATGTCTTCGAGTATTGTGAATTTTTGTTCGTATCAATTTGTATATAGTATTTTGTACTTATTTTCAAAAGCAATTAATAATGTTTAAAATTATCGACTGTTTTATATACATGAACTTGAACAGCTTAAATAGGCTTATTGTACTGTCAACAAGAATTTGTTATCAAGGCTTTCAACTTATCCAAGGATGTGATTATTGTAAGTTGTGCTTTTAGCTTTGCTTCCTGTCCCATTGCTTGTATTGAAATTTGGACGTAAAAATTGCTTATTTTGTTACAGTTTACCAACCAATTCAGAGGACCCTCTGTTTTCAACAGAAACGGTTTCGTACTAGGATAAACATACAAAAGCCAAAAGTGTTTTTCTATTACAAAGCTCAAGTTATGAAATTCCTTTTACCATATTACAAGCATCCGAACGAGGGCAAAAATTATGTTGACGTTTGCGAGAACCTTTCCATAGAGAAAAAAGAAAAAAAATTAACACCGTATGAAGTAGTTATCGCACGAGAAGTCCGTGAAAAATTTTTCGACGCAAAAGTGATAGCATTTTTACACAGAAATGGCATTTCAATGATCGATGAGTTCGATTTTAAAGTGGAGTTACATAAATGTGGCATGGAATTAAAAATGTATAATAACAGAATCATTAAAGAAGTAGTACGGGACACAATTTTTGAGCCATGTTTAGAGGTATTTAAGCCAAACGCTATGTGCGTTTTCGGCAAGGAAGTAAACATCGTAGGCTTTGAAAAAGCTTTAAAAAAATTCAAGCAATATACTTTGTTAGGTAAAATTTTATTTAAGTATTTATATATTAATATATAAGCAAAATAAAAATAATACATTGATTTATAAAGTATAAGTATATATTATGAATATTATATATCATTATTATTATTGTTCAAAATTACATTTTACTAACAGAAATTATTAGGATGAATAATCAGTTTTAATTTGAATATTCTATTTCATACAATTAATATGATACGAAAGTGCATTGTTTTAGTCAGTAGAAATGTAATGATTCTTGTCAGAGTAGTATGAAAAAAGTTTTATTACGTTTGATACAATAGAAGCTTCTGCTTAGGTATCATAAAAATTAATTAATACATTTACGCCTCGTTCACATCTAATTTATATGTTTACGTTTTCAGCTGGAATAATGGAAAACAGATTATTGAGCCATAATGAATTCTTGCGCTTCGGGTCATTAGATCTAACGACAGCTCGAGTAGGTTTGGTCCAAGTCCTTCAGTCGGCTGGTGGCAATAACTTAAATAGCCAACTCACTCATCATCAAAGAACCCTATTAAGCTACTTGAAGCAAATAGGTACAAAAAAAGCAGATCCTGATGCAAAAGATTAATCGGTGCCTATATTTAAATCTATAATGAATAACAATTATACACGTTATAGATTTATATAAAGCTTTAAGTCGAGTATTTTATAACAATAAAATTAAGAATTTGACGATCAATGAACAATCTTTACTTAACCATAATCTTCTTTATCCTAAACGTTTTTATTATAGCAAACAATTTTGTACATGTCTAACTTTAATTACAATTAAATACTGTGTCTCATTATTTCTTTACTATCAATCCTTTATTTAAGATTGTCTTTTTATATAAACTTAACTTCCAAATAAAATTCAAGGATGCGATGGTTTTTTTTAAGTTTAATTATTTTATCTTTTTAATTTCTTTTAAATATTAACTTAAAAATTATTTTAACAGTACAAAATACATTTATGTAGCAAATGTAATTTTTTAAGAATAATTTTTTATATATTTTTTTTAAGAATAATTTTATATAAAGGTTTCAAATTTTTATCTCACTATTAGAATCAATGTTATCCTTTGAAGTTTGGATGTTCCTAACGAAAAGCAAATTTCTGTTCCATGCATGTTTCATGTATATAACTCATGCATGCTACATGTCTATTGTATATATAGTTCATGTTTAGAAATTTTATCAGGACATGTCAAGACGTTGCATAAAATATGGTTTCAAGTATATACATAATTTATGCAAGATTGATATACAAGTCATGCGTATAACTTACTCACGTTTTAGATCTCAACCGTCCAGTTTGATAAGCAAACTATGCAATCAATATTTATTTTAAATAGTGGTAATAATTTAACAATACACTGATTATTAAATATATGAGCTTCATCATCTTATGTATTGTTTGATGTTTAATTAAAATCTAAAGTTAAACAATGTTAATGTTGTTTTATATAATGTACTTTGAATATTATTACTGTCAAGTGTATTAATTTATTTCTAATTTAAATGTGTGTCATTATTCATTGTATTATGAAATTAATTTAAATTGCTGGTAAGTAGGATTTTTGGGAAGTAATCAAACAAGTATTATTAGTTATTACATTTTGATATTCAATTATTGAAAAGTTTATTAAAATATTTCATCCGAATACATTAATACATGAAAAACAATAATAAAATACTATGTGACAGTATACTTATAAAGTAATAATAATTATCTGATAATTAAATTTAGTAAACCAATTACGGTTAACTTAAATCTAATTTCAAAATAATTAATTTTTTTTATAATTAAATTCAATAAATTATATGAAATTGGACCAAATATAGTGGTATTTTGTTTATAAATATTATCAATTTTGTATATAAATAACATTTAATTTCATTATATTAATAATGTTTTTATTGTGCTTTTCTGATATTTTAAGTTATGATGGCAGGTTAATAAAATTTATTAAACATATATCGGGCAATCGTAATGAGTAATTGATATTTTATTTAACAATTGATTTATTTTTAATAAAATCTCTTTCACATTATTTTATTGTGGTATCTTAAAATTAAAGTAATAATGACAAATAAATGCAGTTGTATATGTGTTTGAAAATTGATTTAATAAAAGGTAAGTTCTATGTAATTTGGTAAATAAAAACATTGACTATACATTAAGAAAAAATATAGCGTATATCACTTGTTTTGTGTCTTTTGTTCAAACATTATAATCTTTTACATGTTATGTCCTGAAAGTTCGGTAAAATATAACGTACTTTTGCTTAATGTAACAATAATTTTATTATATTGAATTGAATTTCACCAAATAATATTAATATTTTATTTCGAAATAATATATAATTTGTGATTCCTACAATACCGACAGGTACCATATAGTCTTATATCGACATTAGGGGGGCATCGTTTATTACATAAATATGTTTTAAATCGTTAATTATTATTTAATTGTTTTTATTTTTAATTAATTAGTATATATTTTCCTTTAATTCTTACTAATTTATTTTGAATTACAATTTTTTTTGGTTACCTCCACTCTCGTAAGAATTAAAAAACTGCCTGAAATTAATTTGCAAATCAGTGTACCGCGGGATTCGCGTCCGATTTTTAACGTAAGTGATTTCAACGTGTTTTCCGGGTTTATTCGTAGTGTAAAGTAGAGTGAAGTGAAAAACAGTCAACAGGTCATCGTCTTCGTATCTATTAGCAGCCGAAGAATCTCCTTTTTGTTTCCGGAATTGAAGCAGAACAACGCAAATGGAGAGCATAAGGACAAAAAAATGGACCGTTCCAGTGCAAATGGTAATGTACAAAAGTTTGATTAATATTAATGTATTAATTTGTTGATAAATTGAAATTGTAATGCAGCCTATGAAATACTGTTATATTATAAATGTATTGTTTAGAAATATTTATTAGCATTTTATTCATTTTGACGATGATTTGACGATGATTTGACGAACGGTTATACTTTGATTAATTTCGAATGAATTTGTTTAAAATAGTTCGTTAAGCAATATTTATTGCCTTTTTTTAACAATTAATGAATATAATTGCGTCGAGTTCATATGGATAATTTTTTACAAGAAAAGAAATAATCGTTAAATAAATCGCCACAATTCCAAGAAATTTAAATGTAATGGTTACGAGCTTCCAAAAGCCAACGCTAGGGTGCGCAAGAGTTCTATGTTATCGACCTACATTAGCAGTCCTTGTTTATTAGGACTTCTAATAGGTATTTAGAACGTTGATGGGTCTATGATCTTGTTGTTATTTACATTGCAATTAAAACAAATTATTTTAAAGCCGTCCTTACTAAAATTACAATGATTGTTGCGGGATTTCAAGTATTTCTTTTTATTTTAATATTTCATTGAAATATTCTAGTTGAATTTTTCTTTTAAATAGTTTTTTTTTATTATAATGAAAATTATATTAAAATTAAGATTAAAATTAAACAAATATATGATTAAAATATTACAAAACATAAAAATTATTTAAACAATATATTTTTATCATAAATTAATGCTTTTAAAGTATTATTATATTTAAATTTTTATAACATTCAAAGGTTATAAAGTTGATATAATATTATTTTAATGTAAAAAATATAAACGGGAATAAAACTTATTTATAATAATTTTTGAATCAAATTTCAAGTAAAAACAAAAGTTTGATTTCTCTTGAAAATGATCTAATATTATTAATCGCTTCATTCATTACTTTTTAATTATAGTAATTGGCACTGTCAGTTTGTAAGAAAACAAAAAGATTTATTAAAAACTTTTCTTAATTAATTGTTAATATTTTTCACTAATGATCCTTATTAATAAATTTATTAAAAATCAAATGAATATTTGATTATTATTATTCCAATTTAATTTAATTAAATATAAATATTAATTGTAATTAAGTAAAGAAAATATTAAGTGGCATTTTTATGACAATATTTATATTTAATTAAATTGGAATAATTATATATAAATAACAAATAATAAAATAAGAATTAATAGTAATTAAATAAGATTTTTAGAAAAGAGAGATATAAAATTGCAAACTGTGACGTTCAGAAAGATGTTCTTTGTGTAATATATATCCTCAAATATACATTGAAAAAAATATAACTGAAAATATAACTGCTTGTAACTTTGCAGTCTTACATTAAAATTTCTGCTTTTTAGAAGGACATTTTTCTATTATAAGTACAAACAAAGCGTTTCAAAACTGGTATCTTTGCTTTTAAAAAAATCATATTCATTTCAAGGTTGATACGTATACAAAACAAAGTTAACAACAGTCACATTTTCAGTTACGTTTTTCTCAGCATATATGAACAAAATGTCCAACATAATTGCTGTAGGTTTAAATCTAAAAAGACTGTTTTTCAAAGTATTTGAATCTCAGTGACAATAATTGCAGCGTGGGTGACACTTTTGGCCATTTTCACCACATCTACAGCCACCAGTAGTATCTCCCTTACCCTGAAAGTAAATTTTGCAATGTCAGTTTTTTTTCTTATTAAATCTGCATTGAGAAAATTATTAATTATAAAAATAATGTTAGATTATTTATTTAAAATATATTACTTTAAGAGAATATTTTTAATATTTTCAATTCATAATATTAAATCTTACAATAAATATTTTGTCCACTTTGGAACAATGGTGTATAATTAAAATTTGATGAATTATTTTATTGTTAATGTATATATAAACAAAGTTACAAATATATTAAGATAAAAGAACTGTCATAAGTTAATATTTTTGGAACCAATTTGAGGGTATATTAAAACAGTTAATATCTTTTTTATAAATTATAGTAAAAATTCAATTTTATAACGTAGTTATCATAAATATTAAAAGTTGTTATGATTATCACTTTTAGTATTTTTAATATACGGAGAGAAAAAAGCAGGATATCAAAATTTATTTATCATTTGCATAAAATTTGTAAAATGTAATCATTAAAAGTCTGAAAACGGTTTATTAAAAATAACGACACTCTGCGGATGAGACAGAAAATGTGTTAAAAAAACGTACAAATTTTCATTTGAAAAAAAAACTGTATGTTGGTTAACATTTGACAGCTAACCCCAATATTCATGAATTAGTTGTTCAAAATAACATAACCTCTCAAAGTACAACGAATTTGACAAAACTTAAAATACAAAATAGAAATTGATTTTAAATATACAATTTTTAAGGGTACTGTGACATCCCAGAATTAATACAAAATATATAATATGAAATATCAGTTTAATTTTTATTCCACCAAGTACTCGTCCAATCAAACTACAATACAGATAATTAGCCTAAGTGTTATAAAAAGTATACGGACGATGCTGAAGTTTGTTGATAACAAATGAATTTTGCCTTGAAAAGTGAATAAGGGACTGATTAAGTTGATGAGAAAAAATGAAGCTGGACTTTATTACTGACAATGATGAAAAATAAGACCACTAATCAAGGTAATAGGAAAAAAGGGAGGAAAAAGTGCGCGTTGGCGGGGAGGAGGGGGTGGGTCGTGGGGTGGGGGGAGGCGGTGGGAGGGAAGGGAAAGGGAAAGGAAACAATAAAAGTGAGAAAGTGATTACCTTCGGTCCCCAGCGGGGTCCTTGCGTAATCCAGCATATTTCCGTTTTGCACATCGTGCAGCGCATCCAATCGCAGCCCCATTGTTTCGTCAGAACCACCGCGCACGTGGGACAGGACATTGCCTCGCCCGCGTCGACCATTTTGCCGAGCATCTCCGCGGTACTCTTCGACTCCTGATCCGTCTCGTTGGAAAACCTTATTTCCGCCTGATACAGTTGACAGCTCTTTCCCGTGTGTATTGCCTACAAATTTTACGTCCAATGTAAGCAAACTTGACGCGCTGATCAAACGTACTATCGCACTCCCCCCCCCCACGGTTACTTTTGCTTTTATTTTCGATCGCAAACTTTGCCGACGGTGTTTCGATTGGCACTTTTTCTTACGCTTATTTTAACGCGCCCACTGTTTCCGAATGAATTTCAACTTTCCGAACGAATTTTCGTTACTTCCCCCCCTCCCGGGATTTTTCGTGTGAATTTTATTTTGTTAAATAATTTGTTATAATTATAAATTAAAGTGCATTCAAGGGTGTGATGTGAAATTTTAATAAGTTTTTCGTGGCTGATAGATTGTTTATTGATTATATAGATAAAGAGAATGGGGTGAAAAAGGAAACTTGGTGCTATGGTGAGAAGGAAGATGTTATACTGAGAAGAGAGAAGATTGGTTAAATTTTTTTGCCGAATTTTCGGTGATTCAGTGGCACCGGGGACTGTTTGCAAAATAACAGGCTGTAAAGTTCGGTAAAATATCACGAATAACTGGCGTTGACACCGCGAAGTTCGGTAAAAATTTACTGAACTGTAGAATACTTTTTTACATTTAGTCCCCGGGTGTCAGTGGAATATTGAAAAGTTTCGTAATATAAACTACATTTTTTTTTCTTTAATATATTTTTCATGGTACGGTGAGAGAAAAAATAATGCATAATTTGGGGGAAAATTTTTAGTTTATTTATCATAATTTACCATACTTGTGTAACTAATTGCTTTAATATTTATAAAAACTTATATATAGTATAATAAAGTTAAATAAATAGTGAACAATTTTTGTACATCTTTAATATAATTCATATAAAAACTAGCAAAGCTGTTTTTTTAGTTTTTTTCTTTTTTACTAGCATTATTTATTAAGTTATATAATAATCTATTTTCGTTTATATTATCTTTTATAATATAATACAATTTTTTAAAATATATTCAAAAAATCTCATAAAAAATGTTCTTATCAAAGAATAGAACCCGTTACCTTACAGTCACCATCGCCATTTTCACCATCACTCTATGCAGTCATCTAAAAAACTACACTGAGAAAAATATGACAGAAAAAATTACTGTTTTCAATTGTATTTCAGCTACATGTCCGTCTTTTAATAAAAATTACTGCTTTTTAAATGGAAATACACTAGTTTTAGATGTTATATTTATAGATAAATCAGATAATTTTTATTAAAAGATGGACATGTAGTTCAAATACAGTTAAAAACAGTAATCTTTTCTTTCATATTTTTCTCACTGTATTGGACTTCGTCAAACTTTACTGTTAATGCAAGAGGGGCGTGTCCTAAATGGGTAGCCTAGATTAGTAGTAAAAAACGCGACTTGTGAGATAACTAGTTCTATTCCTCGATCACATTTTTTTTCTAATACTTTATAAAAATATTACGTCATATAAGGATTACTCTAAATAGAAATAATTTCCCGAATTATTACAAAATATATTAATGACCATTAATAAACTTCTCTCAGTGTGCAACCATCACAGTACACAAATAAGCAAAAAAAAAAAAACAAAAAAAAAAGAAATAAAACCATAGCTAGAAATCAATTTTTCCTTATCACACATCAGCAACCCGAATAGCGATGTGTAAATGAAGACGTGCCAAGGTACGAGCGAAATAAACGCGTGGAATGAAAGTGCGGAAGACGCCGCGAGAAAATCATGAAATAAGCGATGTCCAATGAAGAGCTTACCTGGCAAGTGAGACAATTATTTACGTGACAAACGGGACAAGGGAAGTTGTTGACGTTATCATCGAATATGCACCATCCTGGACAGTCGGGGGTTTTGCAATGAAAGGCGTTGTTTCCCGCATTATTTTCCGCCTGGGCGATGGATTTGGCGAGGTGCTGTTGATAAACTTCCGGTGCAACGAGCTGCACGCGAGCGTTGCACCAGCGGGTAAATATTCAGTAATTAGCATCGTATTCAGGAAGCTCGATGTGGCTGACTTACCGCCTTGATTTCGCGTTCTTGCAGCGTCGACTCGCATGTGTAGTCGGCGTCCCTGTACGGGCACTTCACCTCCGCCTCCTCGCAGTAAAGAATCGTGTTCCCGATGCACACCCTGTCGATGACAATGATTCAACATTAATTTCGTTATTTTTTCCAATAAAAATTTAAAATCTCTTCTGTGGTTTCAGGTTGGTAACTCAAGCTTTTGGTCACTCCTTTCCTCGTGGAGTAATATACTATTACATCCGGTGGTGTAATATTAGGATATTTTGGCACAGGGAGGAAAAGGGACCACTTTTGACGATCATAAATTTAATGAGTTCTCCAAGAATTTTTCAACGAAAATATCCAAAGACTTTTTAGTATTGGATCTGAGATTATTGTACTGGTTTGACCTAAAAAATTGTGCTCTTAATCGACGATTCTGAAAAATGGTTTTTCAACTTCAATGAGTTAATTAAGTTGCTAATAACAGCTTGCTACGTTGATTGAACGATTCGTAAGTGCTAATTAAATCAATTTAACTGGCGTGATTATTTAATCGCGGTTTCAATCACGGTGCGTTGACTGCGCGTACGTCCCAAAATTCAACGCGTCATAAAAATAAAAAGAATAAAAAGAAGATAGGTCGCGCTAAATGAAAGAGGTCTTATGATAATAATAAAAGTGCGCGTTGCCAGTGACAAATTCGGGGGAAGGGGGAAATTTGTTTTTACAGTCCGGCGAGTTCTCCACAGCAACGGTAATTTCGCGCCACAAATCAGGTACGCTTGGACTTGCAAAACTTACATGCACGACACGGGGGATATGAAATTAAGGCAATTAGAAACAATTACAAATTAGTTGCCGGCAGTAAATTAGCGGCAAGGCACGAATAAGCATAAAGTGGGGGGGTGGGGTCACGGCAAAGGTACAGCAAAGCGTGCAGGATAGCCGGTGTACTTTTTACGAACGACCGGTGGCGAGGCGGTAAATTCACGGGGAAAGGCGCGAGAAAACATTTAGCGGGCAAAATTTAATTGCGAACGAAGAAGAACTTTTCATTCGAGGGCTTATTATTGAATCGAAAGTTAACAAAAATCCTTAAATAAACTAATAAAAAAAACATTAAAGAAGTAAGTCACTCGATTAAATTATGAAAGAAATGTTATTTAAAATTAAATTTATGCAGTAAATTTTATTTAATTGGATTGTCGGTTTTGCAAATGTAGATTATGTTATTCGGGGTATATTTTTTTATAGTTGAAATAAAGGAAGAAGGCCTTTTGAATTAATGACAATTTTGGAAGCTAAATTTCAGCCCAATAAATTATTAGAAAAGTTTTGGTATCTTTACGGGTGAAGTAATTAAAACGTACTTGCAAAATGAATGTAGGCAATCTCTTAATATCACTCCTTCTTGTGGGCCATAATTTGTGAAACATATGCGACAATCGCCAGCTTCTACATTCGGTATAATATCACAGTTCTCTAATGACATTAGTTCTTCGTAACATTCCTTTTTTAGGTTTTCCGGATCGACGGTATCTTCCTGCATCTTGTACACTTCCTGCATCTTGAAAAAGTTGGATAAAATTTGACAATTAATTTTTACGAATAAATTTAATAAGTTACAAATAACTTACAAATAAATGAAAATCATTGAATATTAGTTTCTAAATAATATACTTGGTATAATCTAAGTATAATTGTAAAAAATTAATATTTTTAATATTCCAGAAGTGTAAATAATTATATTGAAATATTACAAAAAGTAATATGTGTAAAAATATTGATATTGATTTATTTTCTTACTTTGTAAAATAAGGCCTAAATTTTCACCTAAAGTTTTTAATTTACAATACCTTTTCTTGACATTTGACAAAACAATTTATTAAACTGTAAACAGGACTGAAGAACGAAACGTTTTTAAAACGAAAAATATTGACAAATTTCGTTTTGCTTTGTTTTTAATCCACATTTTGTGTTTTTCCAAACGTAAAAAAACATTGCTAGTCTTTTTATTTCGTCTAATCGCATATTTAAAAATAATAATTGTTTATGCTTTACATTCAAAAACGTTTTATTTTTCAGTCTGTATAAATTGTGACTGTATAAATTATTTTTGTTGATTTTTCGTTTCATGTGCAAGTTATTATTATATACTAATAAATTAATTACAACATTTTAATGATTAGAGTATTAGATAGTATAACTACATTTTAAAACTTTTATTAAAATGACAAGTGAATTTTGATATCCTGCAAATATGGTGCCAAACTTTCTATTAAAATATAGTATTTTTTTTTCTCTTCGTATATTGAAATGATAATTAAAAAAGTTCGATTACTTTTATACCTCTTTTACTTCGATTTCGGCGTTGTCGTTTTCATTTTCTGATTTATCAATTAATGAAGAAGCACCGTTCTCAGAAGTTTGTTTTGGAATTAACTCTGTATCTTCGTTCGGAATTTTTTCGGGATCAGTGGGTTTCTGAATTTCTGTAATGATTTAGTTGAATTAATTCACTGATTCAAATAATTATTTTGGTCAAAAAATGACTCGAAATATTAAAATAAATTGACTATTTGGAATGTAAATTATGTTCGTGCAATCAGGAAAATAAATTAGAACATATTCTATTTGGAAAAACAATAAATATTAAAAATATGTGAAAGGGGCATGCATCTTTTAACTTTATTATTTATCTATAAAAGTTGTTTATATTGACTTTTATTCTAAAATAAGTCATGATTGTCTTTGAATGTCACCTAACATCACATTTATATAAAATTTATATAAAAATAAGTATAAAATAATACTTACGTGATATACCCAAATAACATTAAATTATTGCAATTTTACTACAAAATTTAGCATTTGAACCCTAGAAGATATTTATATCACAGTTTTCTACAAGTAATAAAATTCCTATTATAATTAATAAAACAATGTAATATGAACAATGTTTTCCAATTAATTTATTTCACACTATGTATTAACTTAATATTTATAATAAGAATATTCCAATTTGATGGATGTTTTAAATAGTTTATTGTAAAAATGTTCTAACTAGACTAAATATCACACTTATAATTGTTGTTATTAAAACTCAAACAAATCCTAACGAAGTATTAATTTTAATAGAAATTAACAATGCATAAGCGATTTATATAAAAGTTTTTGTATAAAATAATTTTCATATAAAAAATGTAATTTAATTATTAATAACGTATCAGTGAGTTCAATTTTTCCTTATCAATACAATATTTTATTAAGGTATTCTTGTTGACTTTTAAATGAATGACTTGGTTGAATGAACGTCAAAAGCAATTAGGTCCTACTGCTCGATGTCCAACGGTGTGACGATCCACCTCGGAGTCAAGGTTTCAAATCCCAGTTAACTAAAAAATTATAGTCGTTTGATCACTGATACTACTTCAAATTCATACATTGTGTGTGTTCAAATGTTAAAAATTTAATCATTCTCGACAAAAAAAATATATACACGGAAAAAAAAGTATTCACTTTATTAGGCAAATGAGTTTATCTAGCAATTTTTAACTAATTTAGTGAGAATTTATTCTATTTGCAGAAGGACCTAGATATTAAGTCGACTAAAATGAATATTTAAACGTTACATAAACTGTATGGCTGATTCAACCATACACTTATCTTATGGGGACTCAACATAACCTCAATATATCAAGGAAAACTACTTGGATTTCACTTTGGCTATGATAATTATAATTTCTATTTATCCCAATAATAGTCAAACAATATATCTAACTTAAATAGAAATTTAGTAGTGCACTTCATATTTTTTTCCGTGTATATATAAATTTACTATAATTTAAAGAAAAGAAAAATCTTCCAGGGTTCGTAATGCTTTAATTTACAGAGAAAAGTTGTTTACTGATTGCACGAAAATGTTTTTCCAAATTTATTTTCATCGTGTTATTTGTTTACCTGGTGCAACGAGATACAAAAACACCGCCGATCCTTCGGCGGCCCGAAGTTGGCCAAGAGTTAAATCGTCGTTGTCGGCTAAATTTTTACCGATAATCCATCGTTGTACGTTGATCGGTATATCGAACTCGGCGTAAATTTTGAGTTTCAATTGTGCGACCGTCATGTTTTCTGTAAGCTATTTACATTAATTACGTTTCACGAGTAAGTAATTATCGGCCAATTTAAAAACTTACGGCAATTATTTGGATGATAGAATAGCATTTTGGAACGGGATACGATCAGTTGTGACGCTAATGACGTTATAATTACGTTTATCATTATTATTACAGAAGTCATGAAGTAATTAATTTGTTCGAAATTGAAAAGCTAATTAATTAGGCGAATGTTATGCACGAATAACGCTGAATGCTTTCATACGAGATGCCGATTGTCTATGCGAAAGCAAAAACAACAAATTAATAACAATTCATCATTCTTTTTGTAATAATGGATTTCTAAATAGAATGGAAATTAATGGATATTAATAAAATCTTGTCTTCGAGTAAAGAGTAGATTTTTCTTTTTCTTTCAATTACAAAAGACAGAGAGAAATGTATTAGTTAATAATTAGTTATTATATTTCATAATAATTCTGGGATATGTATGTATTTATAGTATTTCTTTTAATATGATATAAGATGTAAAAAAGTATTAGAAAAAAATGTAACTAAGGAATAGAAATTGTTACTCTAAAATCACATCGTCTGGTCTTTAATAATGACACTTTATTTTAATTATTTTTAAAAGTATTTTATAAAAATTTCTTTGTTATATAAGGAATACTATAAATGTACATACAAACCTGTGTTATTATAAAATATAATACTAATTAATATAAAATATAAAATTCAATATTTAAAAAGAGTATTTGACACTGAACAGTGAGAAAAAAAACATTTATAAATAATTATCTTGAGAAAAATATTATTTTATAAAAAGCACATAATAAGTATTCCTATGACTTTATTTGAAATTGAAACTGATTATAATTTCATTACCCATATATATTCAGTGATTTAATGAAAAAGAAGACAAACAACAACAAAACTGGCTATGTCGAAGAAGAAAAAAATTGAATATAAAACTGCGAAGGAAATGGAAAGGCGGAAAAAGATTGGAAGGCAAATAAATTATCGATACTTTAAAAGTTCGAATAACAAGTGTTTTTTCGCGGTGAAAAATTTTTGACGAACAATAAAGCGGTAATTAAATCGCGCGATTGAGTTTTTTTTTGGGGGCCAACTAAATTGATCGGCGTTTTACGTAGTTTTTACCTGCAACGGAACGGGTCCTTGGTGAGCGTTTTTATCCTCGATGTACATGTTAACATTGATGGGGTTTTTGTCGTCTGTTGACTTTTGCCTCACCACCGAACAAGGTATCTTCAGTCGCGCAAGTTCCTTAGCCAACACCGCAGCTTGCTCGTGGTGGCCAGACACTATCGCCGCTTCCAATTTTCGCAACAATCGATTCACCGCCAAGGTGTTCATGTTCTTCTTTGCCGCCTCCCGTGTTTCACCTGAAAACGTTCAATTTCTCGAAAAGCTATTTCCTTCACTTGTAAACTCGGCTTCGAAAAAGGCCGACAAAGAATGAAACGAAAGTAGGAATAAAAGAATGGATCGCCCGGAACAGAATTAAGCGTACTTTTTTCATTTGGCACAGATGTTGCCGGCTCCGGCAATTCAGTTCTTCCTTTCATTAGATTATCGGCATTATCGGGCTTCATTTTCACGTCGAATGAACCGCTCTGTCGCAGTTTGCCCCGGCGAAACGGCGCGTCGATAACGTTGGCGTAAGCGCCCTCGCGTTGAGCCTTCGCCACCTCGATCCTGGCAAAATCCTTGGGACGAATCAGCTGGTAGCCGTTCCTCCTTGATTTCGCGGAATCGTCCCGGGTCCAATCCGGTCCGCTGTTTATCTTGCGGACATTGCCACTCGTCTGGGCCGAGGAAGACACTTTTTGCTTCTCCGAATCCCGCTCGTTTAATCGCACTTGGCTTCGGGGACTGGGAATTTCGGGATACTTGGCGCGAGCTTCCTGACTGGTCGATGGTCCACCCGGCGACATTTTTTTGCTTCCGCCGCGTTTTGGCAACGAATGCTTCATCTCCTTCAGCATCTCTTTCAGGTCCTCCGTTACCGGATCCTCCGTCGTAATTAACGGTTTCCCGGATCCGCTCTTCCTCATTGCCTGCTTCTCGTCCAAGTCCCTCTTCAGCTCCCTGGATCTCAGCTTGTCGATCTCGTGGAAGATATCGGTGAATTGGCGTTCGATGGTCTCCATCCCCGTTCCTAACATTTCATTCCTCGTTCTACCCCCGAAATTCGGTTCCTTCTCCTGCGTATCCTTCCCCACCTGATTGATTACCGAGTGCCTTTGAACCACCGGTTGATCGGCCAATCCAAACCTGGCTGGATCATCTTCCCTCCTTCTAGTTACCGCGTCATCGTTGGTGACTTCATTCCCCTTCCCGGAATCCTGTGCGAAAAAGTACTTGGATATATCTCTTTCCGCGTTATTATTTTTAAACGCAAATCTGCCGCCGGTCGTCGGGCTCTCGCTTTTACAGTTCTTCTTCGTCGCGTCAAACCTATCGCCCACCCCTCCCGGATTATTTTTAGCAAAAAAGCTCGCGTTGACGGTCATCTTGGAGACGTTGCCCAGGGCGTTGAATTTAGAGATCAGCGCCTTGGTGCTTTGTCTCGGCGAATTGTCCTTCTCCTCGGTTGTTCGCTCCGGTTTGACCTCTTCTTGCGATAACTGCGGCGTCTGCACCAAAGTCGAGGCCCGAGCCCTGGCTTGTTCCGCCTGAAAAACAATCGCCGCGGCTTCTTTGTCCAGCTCACTGATGTTGGTCAGATTGACAATGCCCGACCTCCTTTTCGTGTCCCTCATTTTGTGGTCCAAACTGCTGTCCTTGCGGAACAAGCCCAGTCCGAACAAGGTGTTGGAGAAGGCATTGCTAGAGGAAGAAGAGTTACCTTTGTCCCTGTCTTCTACGGCATCTCCCCTCTTGTACGACCCTTCGTTGATATTACGTTTGTACCACGGTCGCGGCATTCCAATGGTGTTGAAGGTCAGGTCGTGGTCCGAAGTGGTCCTCCTGGCGGTACCGGATGCCGATTTGCTCCTCTCTATACTGTCATTGTACTCCTTTTTGGATAAGAGGTAACCACCGTGCAGGACCAGGGTGTCGTTGCTTATGCTCAGTCTATGGTCGTTCTGGAAGACCTCACCGTTGGTCACCTTTTTGACCGCATTAGGTGGTTTCGGAGCTGGTCGCTTGCGTCTTCCATTCGTCTGACCCCGGACCGTGACCTTCTCGATGTCGTTAGCCGAAATAGCCGGGGGGTTGGGTGCCCGTCGTTTGCCCTTCACGTGGACTTTCTTCGGGGTTCTTTGGGTCCCTTCGCCCGCCGGCAAACTGCCGTAAGACTCGAACGCCTGGAGGGAGTACCTGCTGGCTATGCTCCTTCCCGGATTGGTCGGCAGAGTGCAGGTAGCGTTCGCCTGGCCGAAGTCGTTGAACCGTTTGGCGCCGGGAGCGTAGCGGTCTACGGTGTCGCCACCTGCGCCCGCTTGGTACGCGAAGCTGCGCACGGTGGCGCTGCTGTAGTAGGTGTCGATACTCTCGCAGCTGGAGAACTTGTTTCTCGGCCGGCTCCCACCCTTGCGGAACCACTTGAATAAAGAAAAGCGGTGACCCCGGCGAGAATATTTCCGCGTGTCGTCTATTTCTGACGCCTCCACATCGAGACTGCTCTGGACCATCTCCCCTTCAGTCCACCTTGCGCATAGTTCTCTATTTAGAATTGCTAATTTACTTCAAGTCTCACATGACGATTCGCGCAACGATTTCATTTTTTGTCCATCGTTTTTTTTTATTTACATAGGATTGTTGATGGGGGGTTTTTTGCACGTTGCCTTCGAGTGACACCTTTTGTTTGGCTTCGCCTCGGATCGCGTTTTTGTCCATCGACCACTGACGAGCGATGAACTCCGATGGCGGGGCTTTGGAATCGCACGATAAACACCGATACCGATCAAATCCACCCTGTTATCGATACCTCGCGCACACGCAGTTGCAAATAAACTAACGCATTTCACGGCGAAGAGTGCGTGGTGTGACGCGCACTACTCGACTCCCAACGAAGCCAGTCCGCTATTAATAGACGGGCGTTTTACTCTTGGCGAGGGATATTTAAGTCCACTTCGCGTCCAAGATACTGAGAGTCCGATTATGACAGTGTAAAAGGCTTTTCACTTGGCGGGACGGATTTGAGTTCGTAATTAGGTTTATGGTGCCTGTTACGCGGGGATTATTATTATTATTATTATTGTTATTGTTATTATTATTATTATTACTATTATTATTGTTATTATTATTTCTTTTTGTTACCATTTGAGTTTCGAGTTCGTTACTTTATTTCTTTTTCATGGTTGGCAAGCCATTTCAGTGATTTAAAAATATTCCCTTTGTATAACTTTGTAATTCCGTGGGTAAATTAAGATAAGTCATATTTAAAGAAAAGTGTTTATTGTGTGGAATGTAAAATATTTATTTATAAATATTTACTTGGAAAATATTTAAATTATTATATTAATAAATGTAGCTAATATTTGAGGTTTCTATTTTATTTTTATTTTTGTTTTGATTAATATTGGCTTTGATTATAAATATTTTATATAAAATGTGTCTTGGAAAAGTAAATAAAGTAGATTACATTTAAAAAGTACATTTATTTTGTAAATGTGAATGTCGTTTTGAAATATATATTTTAAGTAACATACATAACATATGGTTTAGAGGTTCATAAATAAAAGGAGAAATGAGGTTGTTATTTAATTTGAATAAATATTTGTTTTTTTTTTTTTGTTTAATTTCATTATTTTACTTTTTTTTATAGAAATGTAGCAGCTCGTTCTTGTTATTACTCTATTTCTGTATTTTAGATTATAACTCCGGCTTCTTCTTATATTTATCAAATAAGTTAAACGTGCTATCTAAATATAACTATATTCTTAAAATAAAACTTTAAGAAGAGAACGCGTTTGTCTTTTTTAATTCAGCGGATTCTCGTCGTTCATTTCGGTTCATTTATATAAAGACGCGTTAAAATTATGAATAGCGGCACAATATGAATCACACGTTGAGTGAAAAAAAAATCGTAATTTAATTTATTATTTTTACGTCCATTGAATGCAATGTTGCCGGGGCACGGTTAAATGGTTGTAAACCTAATAATAATTATTTTATAATCAGACGGATTCGCTTAATTACATTAATTCATAGGATTGCAAGTAACAACAAATTGATATAACTATCTGAATAATTAAATGAGTTATAGAAATGGCGGAGCAAGAGTGAAATTAAAGTTATGTAAATCGTGTAATACATTCTCTATATATGATCTAATTTAATTAATTACAGCAATGAGCATAACTTACCTTTCTGCTCGCGGTAATTGTGCGATTTTAACAAAAGCTACCGTTAAGTTACATTAAGTTGCAAAGCCTGCGGTTCAGTGAATTTATTAAAGTTAAAAAATTTACAAAATTTTGCCACAGGTTCAGCCACATGTGAATATTTTCAAGAGGGAATTATATAAATTCATTTGAAATTCCTGAGTACTATGATTATTTATGGGATAAAAGAATAAATGGTTTTTATTTCAATTAAAAATATAAAAAAAATTGTTTAATAATAAATTGTGTATTTAAAAACTTGTTTTTTAGTTCAGTTAATTATTTATATTATATATAATGAGGGTTTTGATAAGAGTAACAATATAAGGGTAATTTTATAAGGGTATAATAATATTCTGTATATGTAAAGAAATATTAACAATTACAACAATAATTAGTAAAATTTGATAATGTTTCTGTATATAATTTTAATAAATTATTTATTACTGATTTAAGACCAAGTGACATCTAGTTGACAGAACATAAACATCGTGTTCAAGATAACACGATGTGATTTCGTGCGTCGATAATAATTTGTTCAATGTAATTTATTTAAACAAAACGACAAGTGTAATGTTATAAATATTTTAAGATTCTTGTAATTTTTTATAGATTAAATTAATCAACAATATGTACACGGAGAGAAAAGAATATTAAACATTAAGAAACCAGGGATTACAAATTATAATAAGCTGAATTCTAATTTTTGGCTAAACATTTTATTTTATGTTTTGTCCGCTAGATGTCGCTATTCATCAGTGTCGCTAACCCATTGCCTATGTTGTTCATAAACCAATTATTAAACAGTTTACTAAAATCTAATAACGAGTTTGTTAAATTATATGAAACTGCATAGAATTACTATTTTTAATAAACTAAGTTAACAAATTTTAATCAATCAGTTATCCATATAATGATATTCTGTAAGTATAATGCCAAAATAGTAAACTTTTCATTAAAAATTAATATTTTTTTCTCTCAGTGTATGAGATTAATATATATTTTTTCATTTGAGGAAACTGAATGTTTTATGTTAAAATTTGACAGTACATTCAGCAAGAAATATTCCAAAAGTATTTGTTAAAAAATATTCCTATGTTCAGAAATACTTATGATATATTTTTAGAATATTAAAAAAACATAAATCACCCAAGAATATACCAAAAATATTTTTAGTGCCGAACATTAAAATATTTCTTTGGTATATTCAGAATATTTACAGAATATTTTCAGAATGTATTAAAAATATTCTTTGCTCTTAAAGCTTATATTCATAAACCTTTTTTCAAAATATAATAATCTCCCAAGAAATAATAAGTTCGGCACAGATTGAAATTCAGTTTTGTAGATTATAATATATTTTTTCCCCTCGCGTAATTACCATTGAGAAGAAAAGTTACACTGCTGATTAATCGCCTGTATAATTTACTAATCTACTACTTGCATTAAAAACAGCGTACAAAGTCAAAAAAATAAAAGAGATGAGCATTTAGAGTTGTGCACGTCAGTTAGCTTAAAGTTGTGAATCAACTACACGTGTATTTTTAATTACTAGGCTCATGTTAAAAGACACGTTAAAAGGAAATTTTCATAGTTTCGTGAAGCGTGCATAAAGTACTGAACGACTAGTTGTGTATGCCGGTGCTGTATGTCAGAATAATAATGCGCATAACGTTTTCCGCTTTGTGACGTGTTAAGTTAATCATTCATGGGGGGTAAAGACGTTGTAAGTTCTTCATACAGATACGCAAATGAGCAGAACGGATTTCATTCGTTTGGTTTTCGCGCAAAGAAAAAAGATATTTTTTTTAGCAGAAGGTACAAACTGTCAAAAAAGATAAAAAAAAAACAAATTATTTTTTCGAAAGGTAGAGATAATACTTTGTTATAAGTTAATTTGAAATTAAAAAAATGTTATTTATATTGAAAAAAAGTAATTTTTCAAAATTCAATTGCAAATTATTGTCAAACTAATCACATAATAGTGAACTTTTTAATTTAAAATGAGAAAATAATTTTATTTATTTAATTTTTAATATACCAATAAATTTATTAGAGAATTATAGATAAAATATTTTACATGCATAATTTTTATTTTGTATCTTCCAATTTGTTGTGTTTTGATTTTATTTATTATAAAAAATTCTTTAGTCGCATTAATTTTTGTTGTTCTATGTTTTTATTTTCGATTTTTTTTTCAATTTTGTTTGCTCCGTTTTTGTGATAAAATAAGTGCAAGATTAATGAAAGTTTGCTTTAATTTTGTTCTGTCTTTGGTCTGCAATATTTAGGATAATTTACGTGAACGTACAATTTTGAATGTCTGCTGTTTCCTGATGGTAGGGTCGTGTAAATGCGGCAGCGCCACTATGGGACCATTCCCGAAATTAAAAATGAAATATGCATTGCCGTCTTTTTTCAGTGCGATCATTCACGTTTATGAGAGGCTCAATCCAATTTTCATGAAAGTTTTTGTTTTGTTTCTTTGCGATTTTTCATATAATTGCCAACTTTAATCGCTCGTTTCATTTAAATTTACCAAAAAATTTCACGATCCATCAGTTAAATTATTTTGATGCAGATAAATATTGTTTAACGTATTTTAATTTTTAAAACGAAATTGCATTAAAATTCTTACGCTGAGAAAAAAGATATACCACAAATTACTATTTTTTGTATCAATTTGAGGATATATTTTAAAAGTAATTATTTCTACTGTTAATAATAGTAAAATTTAAAAGTCACGTAGTAAATATTAGTAGAAAAGTACTAGAAATTGCTTTGATAATTATCACTTTTACTATTTTTAATAGTAAATTTTTTCACACTTTAGATATATCCTCAAATGGATATAAATTCTTTTTAATTTTACTATTACTTTTTTCTCAGTTTAGATTGTACCTGAAGTTGATTTCTTAAGTATTATAATTGTTCAAAATAATGGACAAATTACTATTTTTAAATTAAATTTCTTTTGATAAATTGCTTATAAAATAAAGTTAAATTCCTTTATAAATTTTTGGTAATAATTTAGATGTATTTTTATTGTTATTTACTCAAAAATTTTATTCAAAAATACCTTTGAATATAAATAAAATTTTAGTTAACCAAATTGGTTGATAGAATTAAAAAATTCTATTTCAATTTTAGTTTTATGTTTTTCCATCGCACACAGATTACGCAAATATACCTGTCCACTGAGGATTCATGTTGTTATAAATAAAAAATAAACCTACGCTCAAATAAAATTTATATAAATCTGACTATTTAGGGTATTAAAAGATTATAAGCGAAACTGTTTCCTGTAATCGAATTTGGATATTTGAAATGCGAAAACGAGCAAAGCGAATCGATTAAATCATTAATTTGTGAAACTATTTCTATATTACTGAATAAAAACTGAATATAAACAGTTTAATTAATCGATGTAAATGTTAAAAACATGCAAATGAAATAAATAAATAAATGAATGAATGAAAGGTGAAATATGTATTAATTAAATGTTTAGGATAGTTTGAAACAGATATTTAATTAATCCCACCAATATAATGATAAAAAATTATTCACATTAAAGGAATCAATTTCAAGGTACATCTGAGTTTTAAAAATACATGAACTTTTTTAAATATTATTTTACATTTTTACGAGTATTTCTAATTTGGTACCACTTTTGCTGCTAAAAATGTTTATTATTAAAAATTCTAAAATTGATAAAAATTCAGCCCTTATTATTTTTGAAATTATTACTATTATTTATATCAATTTTTTTCACATATTATAAAAAAATATTTAAGAAATAATTTTTGTTTTACTACAGATACCTCGAGTACAATTTCATAAATTTATCATCACCAGCTTTGAAACAATTTACTATTTTTTTTTAATAATAATAATAGCAATAATAGCAATAATAATAATAGTAATGAACAACTTGGAATACAAAATTTTTGCAAGCAAAGTGGCACATCGTTCAGAATTTTACATTTCATAGCAGGTAGTGCATTTCTATACAGAGTATTTTGTATCCGGCTTTATGCAGTACGATGTAAGAATTTATTTCAAAATTCACCCTCGTGTGGCGGCGCTACCTTAGCAGTCCTCGCCCGTAGAGCTAGGGTTGTACCGCGTCCTGAATACAAATTAATATGATTCCTTTCGCGAGTTTCTAAGATTTCGAACCACAATCATTACCATTAATGAAGACGTGAGTATCGGTAACTGCTACTTTCATCGATATCTGTTATGAATAACCCAGCCAACTCGCCAACTTTAGAGGTTGATCATAATATGCGATTTAAAAGATGCTCCGCGCTTTCGAACCTCGTAACGGGTTCGCATTTGCCAAATCAGCGATAAAATAAAAATTGATCAAATAATATCACCAGTTTGCATAATTCGATGGACCTTGTTTCTTGATTTCACTAATAGAAATTGTTGTATAAAAATGTCACGTGATTTGCTCTTATCCTTCGTGATAACAAACAAAGCTGATAAGGTTGATGGAAAAGTTATTGATAATTTCGAAGAATTTTATCCACATGCATGATATAATAGTACTGAATTACAGTGGGTTTCTATTTCATAAGAGTATTCCCTGATACCTTATCTACTATCCTATGGAAAATTGTCAGAGTCGACCTATAGGGCCGATTCATAGGTCCATAGTTGATCCAGACTTGAAGCAGTACTGGTGATTTAAAAAACATTGTTCAATGTAAGACCAAGGTTGGATGATTACTGATTGGGTATAGGTATAAACATCAGCTAGTTTCCTAGATAGTTATAGGATTTTGTCTGGTTTCCTAGGTAGGTTCCTAGATAGTTATAGGATCTTGCCTAGTTTCCTAGGTAGGTCCCAGATCGTTATAGGATATTGCCTAGTTTCCTTGGTAGGTTCCTAGATAGTTATAGGATCTTGCCTAGTTTCCTTGGTAGGTTCCTAGATAGTTATAGGATCTTGTCTAGTTTCCTAGGTAGGTTCCTAGATAGTTATAGGATCTTGTCTAGTTTCCTAGGTAGGTTCCTAGATAGTTATAGGATCTTACCTAGTTTCCTAGGTTTAGTTATAGGGTACTGGCCCAGGGTTATCACTCCATTACTGGCACAATTCCGTCACTGTACTGGTAAACATATTGTACCAGTACTGGTAACTCTGGTAACATACCAGTACTGGGCCTGTAGAACATTTCCTACTGGGTATCCCTTATGTACTTCTTTTTCAAAACACAAAATGCGAAGAAAGATTTCCTATGTTTTATATTTACATCCATTCTTATGTCCTTTGAATGTAAACAAACAATATTATTATTTTTGTTATCTTAATTTGACCTTCCAAATATTTATAAACATTAGTTTTGTATATAGACAATATTAAAAACGTTTCATTCTTTAATTCCATAAATATTTCTTAGAAATTATGGTTAAAAATGTATGCAATTTTGGCAAAAATTTATACTTCGGATTATAATTGAAAAAATTATTATAATTTTATAAAATAATTTTTTTCTCATACAACTTCCCGACGAATTAAAACCGATCCACTGGTTAAAATTTTCCTATTAAAAATTCATCAAAATAATTGGCGAAGATAAAACCATTCTGTATAAATGTTTAATTTCGTACGAAGGTTCATTATTTACTTCTTTATTTAAAATAAATGACTATTAAAGTCATGTTACAGTGAACGATTATGAACTGGCGATGAATAATTCACCGAACATATTTTAATTGAATAATATATGTCGGAATTATTTAATGAAATCCGCGGGATGGTTATTTTTTTTACCGCGCACTTCATCATATCGTCATTCCGTCCATTCAAATAAATCTCAGCTGTTAAATTATAACTAAAGGGCCATTATTTTCGCAACGATAAATTACCCTTTTTTTTTTTTTCTTTTGAATTATCGCCGTATTGAGGAGCGTATAGATTTCATGAAATTCGAATTATTCATGCTCCTCAACTGGTGCATTTTGTCTAAATTTTTGTTATAATAAATAGGGACACGCGAAGCTGTTACGGTGAAAAATAGCTTTAAAGTGGAACATCCTTCGCCTCAAATGAAACGAATGGAAAATTGCACGGGCTTTTACGGCGTAATAAATTTATGGGTATTAATTACTCGCTTAAGTAAGAATGATTATCTTAATGTATGAACAATATATTCAAAACTAAACACTTGGAAATGATTAAAGTCGCGACCAACTTACTTAAATGGTCGAAAGAAGAGGAAGAAGAAAAAAGGAACAAGTTACGTCCACCTTTTGACTCACAAACAAATTTTATTGTTCACTTTTGCCAACTTTAACTGTAAAATAACTGTCGTATAATGTTCATTATTACGATCGAGCAAATCGTGCATTAAAATTTCAACATTCTGCCAACATAGCTTTTATTTTTAATTTAAAATATTTGCTTGTATGTGTGTGTGTGTGTGTGCAGATAAATAATATAGACATCCTTTGGTTGATAGTTGAATTACTTGTCTATGTTATTGCAATTCAACGGTAAAACGAATCGAATATTTGAAATAGAAAAGTTTGTTTAGAACTCAATTTTCTTTTTTCAATGAATAAAAAAAATAATAATAATAAAAATGGTGCAGTTATGATCGTCAGAATAAAGCAGCTAGGTTCAGCCTTCGATCTGGTTTATTTTGTGATTGATAATATAAGATATAAAATTGACTTTTTCAGCGAGCTGTCTTTTCGAATGGTAGCAATTTGTTTTATTAATTAAACATCAAAATTGTACTGCTTTTGTATAGAACTGAAAAATGAAACGTTTTCGAAACGCAAAATGTCAGCTGACTTTGTTTTTGTTTTGTATTTACGTCCATTCTTATGTCCTTTGGATGTAAACAAACAATATTATTGTTTATGTGTCTTTAATTTGACCTTCCAAATATTTATAAACATTAGTTTTGTACACAGACAATATTAAAAACGTTTCATTCTTCAGTTGGCTGATTCAAACATATACTTGTCTTATGGGGACTGAACATAACCTCAATATGTCAACGAAAACTACTTGGATTTCACTGTGTTGACGATTAGATTATAATTTCTACTTATCCCAATAATGGCCAAACAATATTTCTAACTTAAATAGAAATTTAGTAGAGCATTTCATTTTTTTTCCGTGTGATATTAAAAAAAAAGCATTATTTACTGCCTTGGTATTTAATTACCATAATTAATTGGTCCTTAAGTGAATTAATAGTATTACGGTGCAATTAATCACATGTACCTTTAATAATAAATGCTTTGAATGCGAGAATACGTTTCATTGCTGATAATCAAATTTGAATTTGTAATGTAATGCAGATGTAATTTAATTAACATTAAAACACGTCTACTTGTGTCGCATCGACTGTACGCGGCACGAATATTTTTTATCTTTGCGCGAGCGGAAAGTAATGGTTGCGAATAAATGCGAAATTACTGATTCAATATCATGAATAAACGCCTGCCCCTCGATACGTAATGGAAAGTAATTTTGCACCTATTCCCAAGCTTTTCTTGCGCGCGTATTGTACGAGCGCGGGGGCATAACCCAAAATCGTTCCTCAGAGTTTTGTGCAAATGTAGCCTATTCTGCTGCCCGGATGCAGCTTGTATGGATTTTATGTTTAATTCATTATATGCTTTGAGTTTCGCTCTCTCTTTCCCCGTCTTGTTTTTCTTAGATCTTAGTCAAAGCTTTTGCATCGGGAGCAGGATCATCGCGATATTCCATTTACTTTTCCTCATTTCTACGACTTTTATTTCGTACCACTTTATTATCCCGTCGAATTAATTTCAGATTAATTATTCAACATTGGTGCGGGGCCGGGTAATAAAATAATGTAAGAAACTTGAAAACTAAGTTTCAAAGCTCAGATCACGTGATAGGGAATGTCGAAATTTGGACGTATATGTTTCGAAATTTGATTCAATAATTCAGGAGTTTGGAAGCATTTTTTTGGAACAATTCGTGGACACCATGTGTTAAAGTTCAATCCGTTTATATTATAAGCTATATAATAAGATAAAAACGTATCTTAGTGAAAATGAAACGTATATGGACATAAATATTTTTTCTTAATACATATATGTCCATGTAAGTTTTTTTTTTAATTTATATATGGCCATATGTGGTTGTTATATGGTAACAATTGGTTTCAATATGAGGAAATAATTAAAAGCATATATGGCTAGAATATAATATCAATTATTGCCATATATCCACCATATATGGCCATATATGGATTAAGGAAAAGCATATATGTACATATATGATCTTTTCATTTCCTTATATGAAATTGTTAAAACATATATGGACCATGTCTGGATCATACATAGACCATATCTAGACCATATATAGACCATGTCTGGACCATATATGGACTGTGTCTAGACCATATATAGACCATGTATGAACCATGTTTGAACCATATATGGACCATATATGATTAATTTTTACTAGAAAGTAAACAAAGATTGTTTATTAGTATGCGAGAAAAATTTGTATAAATTATTTTTTTCCAAGTATTGGAAATATTTGTTTCGACGAGCAAATTTATCATTCGTTTTTAATTTAATTTTCAAATTAATTTTAATTTTAAATTTCAAATGTATTATTTACATTCGAATTGTAATCGTTTAAAATACTATACTAATTGTTTCGTACACCGAGGACATTATACAAACAAAAAAAAAGGGAAGAAAAAAAGCCGGGAGTACGTATCTGAATACTTAAGAAACGTAAGACAATAAACATGACAAAAGTCTCAGCGAGACACTTGACAGTTTTATGGTATGTATGACAAGCCGAAAGATAACAATGCCGCGGAATTCGAGATAAGAGAGAAACCTTAATTTTTATGTACAGAAGTTTCAATCCCGAAGGAATAGGCAGCTAAGTAAATATACTTGGTACATGGCCTCGCCGCTGAGATTGCAGATATGCAGACCATAAAATCCATTTCCGGAAAACAAATCCTCGGTCTTTCCGCCATATATTATTTAGTTGCGCAAACATGTATCGTCCTGTGCCCGAGCCGTTTCCGCATCACCCACGGTCGCGTATAAATGTGAAACTCTTATCTGCGATAGGCAACGCTCATAATATATATCGCTCTTCTGAGTACACATTGTGTCCCTTACCTTTGCTCTTCAATTACACCATTAGCGCTCTTTTTCTAAGAAAGGTAGCGCAAAGGCTGAGTATTTTAGGTATAAAATAAGTTGTACTTTGTATAATTAAGTTTTACAATATCATTAAAAATGGATGATACTGAAAAATGAAACGTTTTCAAACAACAAAATGTAAACAAATTTTGTTTTTGTTTTGTGTTTACATCCATTCTTATGGCCTTTGGATGTAAACAAACAATATTATTGTTTTTGTCTCATCAATTTGACCTTCTAAATATTTACAAACATCATTTTTTAACGTGTTCATCATATATATGTAAATATCAACTGCATATGAATGTGTAAATAAGACAAAAATAATATTTTAAGAGATAAAATGAAGTATAAGCAAAACCTGAATGCTTTAATTTTTTAAACAATAACATTTGTTCGAAGATTGACATATTTCCAAGACAAAAAACAAAAAAAGTTAAAAACAATAATATTTTCTGCCATATTTTTCTTAATATACAAGTCAAATTTCATTTTAAATATCCTGCTTGAACATGATTTTAATATCACAGCGTGGGAAATACTGTGGCAGATATAATTGAATACGTGGCAATGTTTTTGTATAATTTCATTCACCCAACCTGAGATTTTGCCACAATAGTAACGGTGTGGCAAAATTTGATAAAGTGACTTGTGTTATGGCGTATAAATTATTTCAAACAAAGTTTAATATCTTAGAGCTTTATATTTATTATATAATTATATATAGATATATACTTAGAATCTATCTTAGAACCAAGATATATTTTTTTTTCTTAATTCATACATGGCAATAATTGATATAATATACTAGCCATGTATGGATTAAATAAATTCCTTATATGGAAATTAATTACTGCCATATATCGACCATATATGAGCAAAAAATGGACCAAGGATAAATATATATGTCCATATATGATGGAGCAGAAAAACAAAACGTTTTTTCAAACAAAAATTGTAATCAAAGGCTGACTAAACCCTTGTCATACTACTGAATCTTTTATTTTTCTAAAATACATACTAATGAAGTTTTTAATTCCTTATATGAAATTTGTAAAACATATATGTACCATATATGAACCATATACCTTTTATTTTTACTAAGTCTATTCTAATTCACAAACCACTTCATTCTTCCGTACCATATATTTCCAAATTAGTTCGCGTCACGTCAAAAACAAATATATTTCAATATCATTACGATGATTATGTTATTGGATAATTTATACGAAACGTTTACTGCTTTACGGCTGTATATATCAACGTGAGCTGTAATTTAAAGTAAAATAGTTTGCCTCGCCAAATAATGAATTACGAATTGTACTTAATTATTAAGCCAAGCATAATTTTGACAACGTGAACATTGCAACGCCTGCGCTAAATATACGTTACGTATGAATGATTGCATTCGTAACACGGTGAAATGTTTGCTGAAGTTATTATAATAACGACGGGCGCGCGGAGATTAGATTTGACACCATCGAAATTAATTTTTCATAATAACTGGCCGTTTACCACCGCCTCTATCGTTAATTCGTATAAATTAATTTGTTATTATGTATTAATAACGCGTTGATTAACGGTAATTGAATGGACATAAGTTTCGATTAGATTGATGCATTTGTGGAATATATTGACATTGTATTAATTATGCTCGATTTTTATCACGATATCAATTATATGGGTGTTGTTTAATTTAATTGCATTTTAGTTTATTAGATGTGTAAGTTTATACATTATTAATGTGCACGGCGAAAGAATTAATAGTATCTGAGAGAATTTTATTAGTACATGGAGAAGTAAGGGTAAAATTAGAAACCAGAAATTAAAAATTTTAACCAATTGAATTATATTGTTTGGCAAACTTTTTATTTTATGTTTTGTCCGTTAGATGTCGCTGTTCAGTGTTGCTAACCTGTTACATATGTCGTTCATAAAATAGTTAATAACAAATTTACTATAATTCCATATATGTATGGACCATGTCTATAAAGAAAAGAAAGTTTTAATAAACTGATATAATAAATTTTAATCATTTAGTTTTCCATATAATTATATTCTGTAATTTATTAATCTTATAAAATTTCAGTATTAACAGTATTACTTTTTTCTTTGTTTCAGGTGAGTCTCATTCATGATTTGATTTCCTTGAAAAAGCAACGGGATTGTAAGTACCTTTAGTAACAATGAGTATGCTGTATATGTATCTTGAACTCAGAAATTCTTAAATCTATTTTGTTAAATATTTTTTTTATTTTTCAATATCCTAAGTATACTGAATATGTATACTAAGTACATGATGTGAAAGTATAGGAAAAGAGCTATGCACACTGAGAAAAAAATTATGGGAAATTTCCAATAATTTATAGTAAACGAACCATATCGAGCAGCTTTTCATTTTTTCTCAACATTTAGACTAATTTTTACCATATTTATAACAGAGAACAATTTAAAACTGAATAATTTTTGTTCGATATGGTTTGTTTACTATAAATTATTGGAACTTTTCCATAATATTTCTCTCAATACAGTATAGTGTCATTAAACTGGTTAGCGTTTAGTATAAGGATCGCGAAAGATAAACGAACGCACGGGATAATGAATAAGATGAAAAATTTAAATGTTGGGGGGATGCAAGAAAAGTAGGTGGATAAGAAGTGACATTGGTTTATGCTTCGGATTTCGACGTACGCTCGAACGATGTCAGTTCCAATAATGCAATTGGGCGAGATCGATTTCCAATCCAATTATTAGAGAATGTTACGTGTAAATTTGGGCGGAAAGTGGAATATATTCTCACGAGTACCTACTATAATATCTGCTGACAGGAACATTACCAAAACCTTTGCAGATTCGTATGTATACATATTCAAAGTAAGGGAGAAATACGTTTTTTTCCCAAAAATTTGCTTTAAGAGTTTCAATGCGAACAACGCGCCTCAATCTGTTACAGGTTCTGCCACTTTCGACCTATTTGAATACCAATATTAAAGGAACTGAAGAAAAAAAAGATTAGGTTCAATATGAAAGATGTAAATAAAGAATGTTTGTAAACTTTCAGGAGGTCATCGATAGAAAACAAACAAAAATTTGTTTATTTACAGTTTGAAGGGCATAATATGGATTTGAATGCGAAACAAAAATAAAGTTTGTTTATATTCTGTCTTTTTCAAAGGATTTACTATATGTATACGCACTGAGAGAAATTTAAAAAGTTGTCAGAACTAAATTTGTAGAGTTGTGACATATTTAGTTGTAATGACTGTAAATACAGTTGTAATAAATGTAAACTGTAGTAATCAGAACTATTTCCTTAAAAGCAAAATTATACCTTAAAAGCTTTGCGTTAAAAAATTTTAATTGTAGTTATATTTTATAGCCTTATTATTTATTTTTTATTATTAATTGATTTTCTCAATTCTAATTTATAGTTGACTCAACTTGAAATACTTATTTGCACTATAGTTGACTCTAAAACCAACTTTATTTTTATAGTTAGGATAACCGAAAATTTCTCTCAGTGCGATTAAAGTATTTAATGAAGTATAATATTTTTGGATTTGTTAACAAAAAGTGAAAGTGGAACACCCTTATAAAATTTATTAATAATCAAGCCTATTATGTCTTTCCGCCCTTAAAGGAAATTTGTTAAAAAAAAATTTCCTAAATGCTCGACAATAAACTTGACTTTACAATTCATTTCGAATTCTTGGCACAATTATCCTGAATTTCCCCGAGAAATTTTCCTGCCAAAGGGACCAAAAGTGCTTTAAAATATCCATTCGCCGGTATCTATTCGCTTAGATGAATATGGACGGGTCCAATTCATCGCCTCCATACGGGGCACAACAACGCGTAAAATATTGAATGGCAACAAATTGATGCGCCAGTTATTGGAAGCGATAGGGATGCCACGGAGCCGTCTTATTTCGAAGGTCACCCTTGCGCCCGGTGCGCGTGCACCGGCCGACTGAAAAACAATCGACGTTTTATTTGGAGGTTCAAAATGACATTTCATACGTCCCGGCTCTAACTGTATATGGAGCCGGGGATACGTCGACGATTCGCCCGAGTTGCGTTGTATAAATGTAAAATTGAAAGATGCCCGGAGTGTAAGAGGGAATTCGGAGGCAACCCGGCGCAACGATAGATGATATCGCGATAACCGATATGCAGTCAAAGATTGCGAGACATAATGGTGGATGGAATTTTTATGGAGCCCCATTTTTCAGGCTGAATGTTTTATCGGGGCCACAGGCAGCCCGGCATTCGACGAAGCGTGGACCGTGCGTTCCTCTCGCAGCTTCCCCTTTCCTCGTTTTGAGTTTATATCCTTCTGCCCTTTCAGTCTATTTTCCGTGCCTCCGGGTGCATTCTTTGTTTCCCTGGAACCGCCGCGTGCTTCCCACCGCGCTCTCCACCTTGCACTTTTCCATTCTTCGCCAGGCCGTTAAAAGCAATCCATACTTTATTCCGCTCCGACTGTCTCCTTCGGTTGGGCTTTTCATTATCGAATTTTCGAATCGTGCGTGCGCGCGACGTAATGTGATCTAATACGCGGTTGCGTCGAGCTGGGTTAACGACGAATTTCCAATCATTCCAGGGAGCGTTTCGTAATGGACAATGGTGAAGTACTTTAATTGTTGGAAGGGTTTTGGAGAAGGGCTTGGGAAAGTGGGTATTGAATGAGGTTTTCCTTTCTTGCGAAATTTTATAGGTGCAGTGAGAAAAATAAAATAATAAAAGTTACTATTCTTTTTGGCATTCTGAGACTCTACACTGGGACAAATAATATAGTAATCCTGGACTCTATGTCTTCCTGTATAAAATAATGCTTGACAATGTGAGAAGAAGTACCACAGTTCTGGTAATTGGTACTTGAAAAAGTGATACCGTTTACCAGACTGTCTGGTAGTGTTCTTAATATTGGAGCATAGAGTCTCAGATTGCCAGAAAGTATAGTAACTCTCATTGTTTTATTCTTCCCAGTGTATTTTTTGGCATCTTCATAAAGGTAAAAGTATTTCTGTGCCTGATAAATATAGTAGGTGGGATAGGACTTGCCATTTAAGCGTTTCCAAGTAAGTTTTCGCCTATTGTGCGGTGTGTGCTTGAGCATTGTCATGCTGCAAAATCACTCCGTCATATCTCTGCCCTTTTAAAGGCCAATTTTACTTAAATGTCGGCTCAAACGCATAAATTGTTGTCGATAGCAATCTCCCGTGATGGTTTTGGTTGGTTTGAACAGCTTATAATAAATTACATCCGGCTGATCCCACCAAATGCAGAGCAGAAGCTTGGAACCATGGGTTTTCGGTGTGTTAATGTTAAGAATATGTTAAGAACAATACCAGTCGGTCTGGTAAACGGTGTCACTTTTTCAAGTACCAATTATCAGAACTGTGGTATCATTTGTCACATTACTGAGCATTATTTTATACAGGAACACATAGAGTCCAGGATTACTAGACTATTTTTCTCAGTGTGTGATTGATTGGGATCAATCGGGAAATTTTATATTTTAATTTGTAATAATAATTGGGGAAGGGTTTTGTTTGATTTTTATTTGTTTTTAATTATTGTTTTTAGCTGTTGTTTTTATTTACTGTTCTTATTTGTTGTTCTTATTTATTGCTTTTTTATTTTTTATTTATGGTTTGTATTTCTTGTTTTTATTTATATTTTAATTCGCAATAATATCTGGGAATACTTCTAACGGTATAATGTCGGTTTCTTCAGGTCGCTTTGCATTTTTATATGATATAATATTTTTAGAATGTCCCAAGGACGCTTTTATTTTCTAGACTGCTTATGCTGTGCTAAAATATGGTTTGCAAGAAGTTATCTAGGGAAATTGAAAAGAAAACAGGGCGACGTTTATTAAGTTTCAGTAAATAATGCTTCATAAGATTTTTTATCACTGAATAATATCAATTAATTGATTTATTTCCTTTAATTAATTAAATTAAAGTAAATTAACATTTATTGAATTTAAACATTTCATAAATTTAAGATTTAAAAATATGTGCTGATTTTTTTTAACTTTCACAGTTAGCAAATATTATTTTTTAAATGAAATTATTACTTTAAATAAATTTATTATATAATAAAAAAATTTCAATTGTTACAGATCCACCCCTTTAAATCAGATTTTTCAACTAAAAGATACCTAAACTGTTAACGCAAAAAAAAGCCACCGAATAACCTTTTGTAAATCATATTTACTCCAACATTCGTCGGCGTATAAAAAAATTTATTCAATTTCACCCCCCATAATTTCCGAACTTACTTAATTTCAAGAAACAATCTCCCATTTTTGCGGTTTTTTTTATTTTTTTAAAACCTTCACCGAAGACGCTCGACGTTTATTCCGTCAACGAAAATTCCGTCAATTCCCAAGGACGAATCGTCCTGAAAAACAGCAGCAACATTTTTGCACCGACGGCGCATCGGTCAGGCGTCATATTTTATGGCGCGATTCGGCGGCACCGGGTTATGATTTTCCACGACGTCGACCGGAAAAATGAAAATTCCAGTAGGTACGAGGGCCGGTTCTTCCGCGTTGCAATCCACGCGGGAAGCGCGTTATATTGCTAAGTAAAAAGTGAGCGTTAAGCTTTGCGCCCGTAGTCGCGACATATTTCTCCCGCCATTTTACGATCGCAGTTTATATTTATCGCGTTTCTTCGGCGAGAACGTGATGCGTCGATGGTCCGCGGGTTTTCAGGAAAGTTTATGCACTCACCATCAAACGTCCGCCGACTAATGCTTTATCACCCGAACTTAAATATTACTTACGTCACGACTGCTAATAAACTCCCGTGGGGGGGGGGGGGGTGAGCGCACTTTCATGGCGCGCGTTAAATTATCATCAGGCAACTTTGTCACCCGCTGTTATAACACCGCGCGCGAGCTTTCAACGTTGCCTCGCCGTTACGCACAATTTGTATCTCATTTGAGGCTTAATTTCGTATAAGTTTGCGCAGTCTCCGTTGAGCATTCTTCGCGAGGTGAACTGTCACTCGTTTAGGAGTTTCAAATTGGCCAAAAATTGCCGCCAAAATAAATATTTGTATATATTTCATACAATAATGATTTATTTAAGAATAAAATAACGTCGGTTAAAAATATTTAGAATTTTTCGTCACCATTTCTTATGTATTGCAACTTTTTCCACAGAGCTATCTTTTGAAAACTGTATGGCTGATTCAACCATACTTATCTTATGGGGACTCAACATAACCTCAATATATCAAGGAAAACTACTTGGATTTCACTGTGTTTTGGATTAGATAAATTTGTATGGCTGATTCAGCCATACATTTAAGTAATATATTTTAAATACTTAAAAAATTTAAAAAAAATAAAATATTTTATTTTATTTTACATTTATATTTTAAATATCCCTAAAAAATAGTTAAAAACATTCTAAATATGTTTAACGTTTGACAAACTTTGAGTTTTTCTTAAATTAACTTTTATTTTATAATATATGCAAATATATTTACAGTTATGTTTTATCAAAGAGGTTAGATCAATTGTGAGTTGGCCACCCATTGACATCTCACCTTAATGTAGCCCTTCAGTAAATTGTCAGTATTTCAGGAAGTTTTGCTTCGGGGAGGGGGTTGGAAATTTAAATTGCGCGAAGAAATATTGGATCAAGTTTGAGGTGGTGTAAAATAAAATTATCATTGGAACTGAAGTACGAGAAATAATGTGCGAAAAGTAATCAATAAAGCGTTTCCACCTAGCAGAACATTGAAATCAAATTAATATTTTACAAAGAAATACTTAACGAATATATACGAATGTGGATGCGTTGAATTATTTGATTGAAATTTACAATTGAGTTAATTATAAAGAGAACTGGAATGTTACCTTTAACGCGGGGAAGATGAAATAAATAAATTGATTAAGGGCGATAATTTGGCCCGAAACTTTATCGTTATAATAGTCCTTTAAATTCATAAAGAATACCATCGCGAAGGTAAAATTTTTCGCAAATTTTGAATGGACTGTTTTTATTATTGAATTATTAAAATGCCACACTAACGAACGTTTTATGTCGGTGTTGTTACGCCAGTGTATTAATTTTTGTTCCAACTTTTCTCCGCGCGTACTTTAATTTATTAGCGAAGCGACAGGATTTTTTCATATCGCGCAATATATTTCTCGTGCAGTCTCGCAGTACTTCAATTATTAGTTTCGCGGATTTTTCCGGAGGTTTTCAAAAAAAAAAAAAATTCGTACCTTTTCCGAATTTCCCAAATATTTATCGCTTCGTACGAGTTTTTCAATTTTCACCTCTTCTTTTGTTTCGCCACTTCAACGTTTCAATACGATAATAATTGAGAATACAAATTTTTCGCCGAAAACTTTCCTTTTACGTGTAAATATAATAACTCGAAATAATCCGTCTTAATAATATTTTTAACCGATTGATTTAGTGTGATATTCGGTGAATTTTTATTTATTAGAATTTCGTATAAGTTCTCGCTATTTTCCAACCGATGGCGTTACCAGAACTGCGCGTGTTTGGCTTAAAATGGTAATGCATTTATAAAGAAGCTTTCAAAATCAGCGTTCGCCATTTTGCGGAAGTGTAAATAATTTTTTTTTTCAAGGAACCCTCTGGCTCACTGTAGAAATTTGAGAACCAAAAAATGGGTTTATTATTTGATGAAAACTTATGAAATGCTGCCTAAACTTACAGAATTATTAGGAGTTGATCAAGAAACAGTTTTAAAACGCTTAAAAATATTAGAAATTATTTAAAAGTAAGGAAATGGGGGTTTGAATTAGTAGCAGCCGAGAAATATTAAACGGTGCCTTTTCTAATGAAAATAACTGTTTCAAAGGTTGAAAAGGAAACATTTTTTCATACCATATCGTGCTGGCAATGAAAAGTGGACACACTACGATGACCCTGAGTGCAGAAAATCGTGGAGTAATCCTGATCATGCATCAACATCATCGTCAAAACCCGAAAACCCATGGTTCCAAGCTTCTGCTCTGCATTTGGTGGGATCAGCCGGATGTAATTTATTATAAGCTGTTCAAACCAACCAAAACCATCACGGGAGATTGCTATCGACAACAATTTATGCGTTTGAGCCGACATTTAAGTAAAAATGGCCGTTATAAGGGCAGAGATATGACGAAGTGATTTTGCAGCATGACAATGCTCAAGCACACACCGCACAATAGGTGAAAACTTACTTGGAAACGCTTAAATGGCAAGTCCTATCCCACCTACTATATTTATCAGGCACAGAAATACTTTTACTTTTATGAAGATGCCAAAAAATGGGTTGATGAACGGACTACTGAAATTTGTAACAAATTTTTTCTCACAGAAAGTGTTTATTGTTACAAAAAAGAACAGTGAGAACTTCTTCAAAGTTTTAATGGATTTCATAATTTCTACAATAATTAATTGTTTTGTATAATTGCGAGCAGGCAATTATAATACAAACATCATACATAAAATACTGCAAAAATTGAAATATTATAATTATAATTAGATAATTACAATTTTGCAATTATACAATCATGCAGTTATAATTCTGTTACGATTTATAATACTTTGGATGAAACGACTAAAATTCATATTTACGACATAATAAATTATTTGGGGATAATGATGAACGGCTCCGAATGATCGTTCGCTTTACAAAAGTTGCATTTCGTTTATTAATGGATATTTAATAAATAAGCTTATCGATTCATATTTGACGATATTATATATTATTTTTGCATAGCTCGATATGTCGCATTTAAAATTAATCGAATAAGTACGCGCGGGTTTAACAAATATTTATTGAAATCAATGAAATATTCATCATAGCTGCCATGAAAATTGTCTGCGGTTTTTCGCGGAGCACGATAAAACCCACAAAAGCATTGTTTGCATCATTTATTGTATTGTTTTAATAGTCCCCGGCCGTCGTTAAATTTGAACGAAGGAAAAACGAAACGAAGGGCTGAAATATTAATTACCGTTTATACGGAGCCAGGTATTTTCAGTAGTGTAACTCGGTTTTTGTGCCGACGTTACGTCGGTTCGACATTGATACCGTAAGCGTTATTGCTTTAATATTGAATCTTATCTGCCATCGCATCTAATACATAATATACGATAAGGTAATAACAAACTCGTGTATAAAGATTTAAGTGATTTTCATCGCAACGTTAACATTTTCTTTGTGGCCGAAAAGAGTGATGGCTTTATCAATAACATTATACGTCCTACCTATCTCCTGATTTTTCTCTCGAATAGTCGCGGTATAAGCTTTATACATCCTCTTAGAAATTGTCTGTCAAATACTTCGGAACATACAGCGGACATAATAAATATGCAACATTCATTTTTGGAAAATGATGCGTGCAGAATATATTAAATTTTATCCCGTGCAGTAAAGAGTTTCTCTCTCATTTTTTCTTAAATTTCATTAGGAAACTTTTTTTTATTTACGCTTTATAAAAGGTGCCAAATTTGACAAAGTTTTAAAGTTTAATATGGTAATGAAGAATGAAACGAATTGAAAATGGAAATAAACTTTGTTTAATAATATTTTTTGTTTTTTTTTTTTATTCGCTGAAAAACTTGATTCAACATAGCATTTTTTACAGTGTTTTCTTTTATTTTTGTTACGATTTTCTATAACATCTTTACAAACGTTGATTATTTTAAAATATATTTTTATTTTGAAGTATTTTAAACTTATTTCAAAGAATTAGCTTCAATTTTGCATTATTTTTTGCCATTTTGAATTGAGCAAAAGTGAGAAATGAGTTATTTAGCGCGGCAGAAATTATGCTCAATTATTTGCCTCAGTTTCTGTAAAATTAACGTGAGTGCGGTGAAAATAAAATTTCTCCAACGCCGGTGTAACATTTGAATGTTGCATTACCGCGCGGAATGAAAGGCATGAAATTAATTTTGTTAACTGGCAAGTAAAGCGAATATTACGTGACCTCGCACTTTCCGTAAAAACTGATCGCCGTCAATAGAATTGGGCGACGAGGCGAATTAGAGTCGAATGAATCACCGAGCTGATAATTATCACGTCTGAAAAGTTGCTCTCTCGCTACAGCAAAGCAATAGAATCCAGTGTGCTTCCAAGTGATGAAGTTTGCCACCCCCTCCCCCTGGTACTGTTATTGAAGGTTCCCATCAAGCCAACTTTTAACTGTTATAACAGTTTACTTTATATTTTTTTTGTATCGATCAGATGTTCCATTCGAACAATGTAATTTTTCCCGAGTATACTTCTCGAGTGTAAATCTTCAGTTTTAAAAGTTTTTCGAAAAGTCCCGTGATTTCATGGCGATTGTAATCCGCGGAACCGTTAAATAAGACATTTATAAAATGAGGGAAACGAAACTGCAAGGGCATAAAAGTGACATTAACCCCTCGGCGGTCGCGTGACTGAAAATTTAGAATATGGTCGCGTGGCGAGGGATTCCACGCACAGGTATTTTTCACAGAAGTAAGACTTGGCAGTGATGTCGAGAATGTGGCAACACCGCTGGAACAATTTATACGAGGAGACATAAATATATTATAAGCCAAAAATCAGTGCATTTCAAGTTTTAGTAAACTTAATTTTAATTTGTGTCAAACTTATTATTACACTGAAAGAAAAAAATATCAATTTGTTAGTAAAAAGTTTACTAGTATTTTTTTATATTTACAGAATATTATTAAATGGCAAATTAAATTATGAAAATTTATTAAATTAGTTAGTTAAAAATTGTAATTCCATATAATTTTGTATAATTTGACATTTCGGGTCATGTTTACGAAATTTTGGGTAGGTTAGAGACACTGAATAGTGACACCTAGTGGACAAAACATGAAACAAACAATTTGTCAAAAATATAATTCAGTTTACTCAAATTTACTCCGCGTATAAGTTATTAAATTTTAAGAAATTAATTCATTTTAACCCATGAACATAGAGCTTTTTGAATTAAAAAATACACGTACTTTTTATGTAAACTAAAAATTAATTAAGGATTAAAAAAAAAAATTAATTTGAACTACATGGACGTTGTGCAAATTAGAGGTCTCTTGCGCTTACCACTGAGTTGTAAAGACTTGTAAAATTTAGTGTTATCAAGAGTTTATATCGATCAAGAAGTTTTCAGTTTATGAATACAAGCTTCTAATAAAGTTTAAGTTTCCAGAAGACATTACAGCTCGGCGTCGAGCACACGAGACTTCTAATTTGTAGAACGTTGGTCCAGTCCCATATGATTTAATTTTTTCATTAAACTTCTAAACAATGTACCAAAAATATAATAACTTATAAACCAAAAATATATAAACACCTTTCTTAATATTAAATAATATTCTTCAATTAACAGTAACAGCAATTTTTTTTTATTTATTAATATAATTTTTACTTTTATATTACATTAATATAATTTTTACAATCTCTTTTAAAATATTATTTAAATTAAAATTTAAATATTAAATAATATTCTACAATTAATAGTAACAGCAATTTTTTTAATTATTTATTAATATAATTTTTACAATCCCTTTTAAAATATTATTTAAATTAAAACTTAAATTTAAATAAATATTAAAACCTCGTCCTCGTTCCACGACACGACACAATAATTTTAATTAACATCGATTTCATCCTCCAATTTGACCAGTCGAAAAACCGATCAATTAACCAATTAACTCCGCGTATTTGGTCGAAATACCAGACCGCGCTTGTTTATAGGTGGCGCTGCGAGAGCGCCGAGTCCAGCCGGCGAGTCATTGATACGAAAATTGTATTACTAAACAATCGCGGCCGCGATTGTTCCTGCTTATCAAACATATATCAAACAATCGAAATTAATCAAGCGGGGTTAATTATCAAAGGCAAACACATTTGAGTCGTTATGAAATATCGAAGAAAGCCCGTGTAATGGCGAGCGGCAAAGTGTACCGCGCCGTGAATTCGTTTGTTCGATTCAATTAGTATTCTGTGCTCGGCCATCTCCTACCATTCTTCGGAAAACGAGCAGTTCGGTGGTCAGAGGGGTGGGGGGATACCTCAGGAATATAATTCCACGGTGGACTATTTATTACCAACCCTGGCCGCTAAATTTTCATGAAATAAACCTGCACACCGCTCGCAACTCGGCCTTTCAATGCGCCCCCCCCCCCCCCCCCCCCC
>JABFPN010000059.1:0-85747 GCA_022817305.1 Leptoteleia sp. ZL-2020 | reverse complement strand
CGTAAAGTTGTGATATATTATCTTTCTTTTAAATAAATACTAATATTATTTCATATATTACGAATTTTTTATTATTAATTACCAAGATCTTGGTAATTCGTAATATATGAAATAATATTAGTATTTATTTAAAAGAAAGATAATATATCACAACTTTACGAAAACACTTAGTAAAATATACCCATATATTTCTCTCAGTGTACGAATATAACAGTTGAAAAGTCATATGGGTTCTTGTCAAATTGTAAAAGTTGCAAAATGTTGACTTGCCTGTAAAATTGTTATAATTATGTGGTAATTAATGAGTAAGCGATTTGATTGGTATAGGACGAAATTAACGAGGCCAATGAACCGAAAAGCCGAAAAGACGTGATTTCAAGTGAAAGTATTTGAAGAAATGTAAGCGACGTGAATGGGGTTTTTTTTCTAGATTATATTCAGGGCATTAATCAAGTGCTGAAAAAAATGTACATTTTAAAGCGACTATCAAACAAGTGGAACCTCGAAAAGAAAGCGCATTATCTGCAGTCCTTTGTCGAGTATACATGGAGGACAAAATATATTATTATTATAATTTAAAAACCAGTGCATAGTAAATTTAAGGAAACGGAATTCTAATTTGCAACAAACTTGTTATTTTTTCCCAATTGATTTTATTTTGATAAACTGGTTTAAACTGGAATAAATATTGCAGTTCTGAATGTTAAGCTGTCATAAAAGTGTCCCATATATTTTTTTACATCAAGCCATGAAATAATTACTTTGATTAATTTGTTTCAGCCGCTTTGTTTGCATCAATTACATTGTACAATTACAGAATAAATTGTACAATTTAGTCACTTTGTCATCAACCAGTTGTAAAATAATTTACTAACATTTAATAACGAAAGTGTCAAATTGGACAAATTATTTTTGCAACTATAAACGATTTGTTTCAGTTTTTCATTTGTGTACAGAGTATTATTAATTTTAATGATACCAATTTCAGAATTTCAATCTTATCAGCATATTAAATAATATGACGACGACTGACAAATTTTGTTGATAGGACAAATATAATTGGACAGCCTGCGAGTTTCCAGACTCGTAAAATTTGTATTACAAATTGCCATTCTTTTCTCCCTATTATTATATTTAATCTACAGTTAATGGCAAGGGCAAAAAGTGATGAAAAGAAATTTGAAAATAACGTTATATTGATCGAAAGATTTTGGTAAGTCCGAAATAACACGTTACGTGCTCGTGCCTATGCAAAAAGATGAAAACTGTTGCCCCGCTAAGAGAGACCTTGCTGAAAGTGTACGAAATGATGTACGAATCAGGCGTAATTGCACATAATTTTGCAAAATGTTTCACCGACTTACATTTTCCTGAGGCTATCATTAACGCGTGCACTTTGGCCCGTCTTTATCTTTCCCAAACAGAACAGCAATTTGAATACAAGTTTGTGTGCACGTGAATATTATAAGAGCACACACTCAGCAGCCCAAATATACACAAATTGTAAATATCTTTCTTTCGATCCCCTTAATGAGTGCTTGTTAAATTTAAAAAGTTTATCTCCCGCGGATAATTATATTGTAGAGAACAAATATTTGTACTCGTGTAATTATGGCGAAAACAAATATCTTGCAAGTCAACCGATTCAATGCAATTTGTGAATTAAATAAAATGCAAACAATTAGCTGATATTATAAATAATCCTTCAACATATATTATTCAAGTAATTTGTAGAATAAAATGCCTTTTAACAATGTATATAATCGTTGTGAAACTACACTGAGAAAAAAAGTTGTATTTAAAATTACCATACCCTCTGGCGTTGGAAGGATATCGTCTACAGTGTCAGCTATTTTAACATACCATTGTAGTAAAGTTTTACATATGATATAGTATAATTTTATATTTAGTATGATAACAATTACCATAAATCGTGGCAACTTTACAAGATGATAAAAAATTATACTATACGTGTGGCAATAACTTTTTTTCTCACCATAAAACACTGAACAATAATATATACACATCTATGTTAAATAACAAGAAATTAATCTAAATTAAGGTCGCCATTGGAAATATGCGAATCATGTTAAAAATAATTATATAGTGATAACCGGAGAATCGGTAATCGTCGATCGAAAAGTGACAGTCTTTGTGAAGTATTTTTCTCATCCTTTTCTTTTCCCAAAGAGCGTCGATTGTGAATTCAGCGCCGAGGCTGTAATGCGATCAAAAAGCAGGCCGTGCGCAAAAAGCGCTACCTTTTTGCAGTTTAGCCGCGGGCGTACAAAAGTATATCGTTATTAACAAGATTCCGGCCCTTGCAACGCACAATTATTGTACAACAAAGACGGTAGGACTTTGTAATTACGCGCGCGGCCCGTTTCGCTGGAATTCGCAAAGTTTTCGATGCTGGTGCACCAATGTGCACGAAAAGTAAGAAAGCGAGCAAAACAAATAAGGCGCGCAGGAAAGAGCGGTGGAATTTCAAAAATAGCTCTGATGGATGATGTTTGTTTAGGTCCCTTCATTTTATTATCCACCAAATTTCCCGCTAACAAGAAAACGTCTGCTTTTTCACCTCACCACCTTTAATACTTGTCCTTTTTTTCTTCTTCTTCTTTTATAACATTTGTCTTAACCACGCGCGCACTGAAAGAAACAAGACGAAAAAGTACAGCGGGACGGTTTACTAAGAAAATTGGAGCGTAGGCAATTTTAACAAAAGTAACCGGAACAATTCAAATTATTAATTCTTTCTATAACATTTTATAACATATAGGAGTAATTATGAAGATTTCATTCCCTTATATTCTTCTTTATGAGATATTCAATGGACACAAAAATAATTTGCCATGGAGCAGACTGATGTATCTTTACAATAGTCACATTTTTTAAAAAAGAAGATTGGAATACAGTAAAAAAAAAGGTTGGAATACATTTCACTGTAAATTCCAGGACATGAAGTATGTTAAAAGTCGAAACTTTTACTATCTGCGTGGTAAAATTGTCGTGAAATTATTTATAAGTACCTTGATATCGAACCAGCTGGCTTTCGGATTCTAGAATTAATAGCAAAATTTAATCCGATACTTTGCTGCGTGCGGATAAATTATCTGTTCCTTTTCAATTGGATACAAACGCAAATATCATACTCGTAGAAATTGGTATTCTCAACTTGGAGAAATAAAGAAAGAAATATGACGGAGTTTTGGGCGAAAAAAGGTGAAATTGATAGTATTTCAACAAGAGCGGCGGAATTGAGTGTCACCAGTTGCGGAGGTTCGGGAATAAGATACGCTCACACGGACAGAGTAGGCGCGCGTGTAAATCTTTCATGCGATGTTTCTTGTTAATTGTACTTTGCTCGTGCTACATCTTTCGTTAGCCGATCAGTACAAGTCGCATACGCGCTTTATCGCACCGTCCGCATATGACACGTTACATATAAATTTATCTGCATTATTTAGCGCATTAAATACGCGCACGTTTGTGCGGTATATCGACGCCGCATGTGCTGTTTGTTCATGTTTGTAACATGCCAGATAGCATATGTAAAGTGTAATCTCAAAAGCCCCAGCTATTCGGTGAGCGCTCTCGTCAACGGTACGAACATTTCGGTAAAATTTAACAAACAAGCCTCGATAACATTCAATGCATTCGCAAATGATTCACCATAGACCGTCACTCGCGCTCAATCGTATGATAAAGATGTAAACACTGAAAAAAAGAAAACCATTAAGAATTACTTTACTGGAACCTTAAAGAGCAGCAGTTCGTAAAATATAGGAAAAATTACCATGCCAGCGCAGTAAAAATTATTGTAAAACATATAAATGGCTACAATTCTAAATTCCTAATTGTTTTATTTTCAGTGTGCTGAAAACGAAAGAAATGAAACGACTTTTAAAATTAATTGTCGCGATGACACCGTAAGTCGTGTGGTTTATGGAAGAAAAAAAATGGTACTCTTGTTTACGCGCAAATTTATACTAATTAATGTTACATCCCAGTTAAAATTAATCGTCAATGAGTATCATTAAGTGTTATTGATTGCAGTGAATCATCAACTTGAAATGTGACGTAAGAAAAAATAAAGTATGTAAGAATACACTGAGAGAAAAAAAGATTTTAATTTATAATAAGAAGTTTAGCAGTTTGGCATTATACCTGCGGCATATCATTATATGGCACAATAAATTATGAAAATTTATTAAATCAGTTTATTAAAAATTGTAATTCCATATAGTTGCGTACAATTTGACATTCAGTTTTATGAATGGCATAGGTTTATTAAAATTTGAAATCCCTTGGTTTCTAATTTTTAATATTCTTTTATCTCCGTGATAAGAAGTGGAAACAAATTGTCCTTACGGGGGGGCAACAGTTCCAAACTGTTGCAGGGTTTTTAGCCAGCTTGATCGGTATGCATATCAGATTCAAATTGCGCGCCGGCAGCCCAACTGCAACGTATGAAAAGCACTGCGACGGTTGTTACGCGAGAGTAAACGCGAAAGTGCCCCGCTGTAATCGAAAGCGAAATTTGAGATAAGTGACTCGCACGGTAGTACGGGACAGGGTGGGAGAAAGAGGGGGTGGGGTGGGGGGAGCGGAGAAAGAAAAAGAATAAGAGCGAGTGAGAGGTCCGAGATGATGAGACCAGAGAGAGAGGTGGAAGAAATGAAACAGGAAGAAAGTAATTCGAAAGGGAAACTGAAGAAGTGCTCTCGTACCGATCGAAGAGGTATCGTACTCCGTAAAAAGAGTAGAGAAAAAGAAGCCCGATACATTTTGCCTTTATTACATGTAGCTAAACACTCCCATGACTGAGTTGTAATTGCGAAATCTACTCTAAATAATCCCCCTTTCGATGATTAGTTTACATTTTTTTACCTTTTTTTCATTAATCCTAACTGAGAGGCATATTGGAAAAAGGCAAAATAGCTCTGCTGCAATTAATGATAAAGTTGCAAAATTGAGTAAGAGCCTGCAGTGGAAAATGACCAAAAATGCTTTCATTGGTAAAAATGTTAATTTGTCGGGGACATCCCTAAATGAATGTAACATTTATGAAACAGAACTGTTACTTTCTTCTCGGCGTGTACATATTAAGGATTTAGTAATTTGACTAGCGTGAGGATTACTGAAGATTACTGACGAGTGCAATCGCACTCTGCTCAGTCGTCCCACCTAGGTGGGCATGATATTTTTCATCAGAAGTCCGCGGAATGTTACTTTTTCATGTATGCAAATATGTGAGTGATGATACAATCAAAGTTAATCGCATCGTGATAACTTTTTCTTCTTCTTCCTCTACTGCTACTTCTTGTTCGTTGTTTTTTATTTGTGCCGAGTCAGTTTAGTCTCCAAACGCTTATCGAATAAATCGGGTTAGGAGGTAAAAAAGATGCAAGCGTTGTTAATTTTAATAGTTTTAAGAGACAGCGGTCAATGACAAGTTAGAGATTTGTCAATTACGATTTTACTTCGTATTGTTCTTCGTATAATTGTTACAAAAGAAGAGGATGCAAAGAAACGCAAGATTGTGTTATAATATTGCAGGTGTTTGGTCGATTGATTTTTAGGTGTTACCTTGTATACCTAACCAGACACTCTAATCATACACTCAACAAAACGGGGAAATATTTGAAAAACACCATAATACTTACTGATCGGACAGCAAATAAAATTTACAAAAATGTGCGCCATATTAACTTAAATCTGATTGTTGACACACTCAGGATTGTGATTAATAAAGAAGATTGCGAAGAACAAAGTAAATTAACAATTAAAGGATACTTTTTGTATGTTCAAATATACCAATAAATTCTTTAGCGTATAAATTCTAAAAGACGACTTTGATCGGATCTAATGCGATTGGCATCTTTGCTTTGTGAGTCATTTTCCTCGAAAAATCGATCTGTCTCCTTTCATTGACTGCGTTGACCGAGCAACGATTTTTGAGAGCATAGATTTCGCGCTTTATACGACATTATGCCACGTTCTGGCGACCCGCAGGTAAACCATACAAAAGGCACATCACATGAATTATATGCTTTTTTGTAACAAACAACATTTTGCTGATATACGACTCATTTTATATGTTAATGTCGTCTAAAAAAATATACAGAGTACGATACTCCGTGTCCTCGTCTCATTCAATGAAAAATCAGCCTAAAATATATTACATCTACCAGTATTTATTTATCGCCACATTTATTTACTTATTAATATTTTTTTGTTCCATCTTATTTATGTCCATCTTTCAGTGGTTCTCTTTCTTTACTATTTTCTTCTCTTCATATATACTAATACGCCTGCGTCAATGTGACAGATATATTTTCGTGCTAAAAGTGAACTTCTCTCTGGAAAGCATACAAAAACGATATTATTCAAGTTTAAATTGAAATTAATCAAATAAATTGTTAATTAGTTTATTATTGATTTGAGCAATAATAATCCAAATTGGTAAAAGTTCTCAACTTATTGCGTGCAATTACAATTGCACAAATGTAACAATGATTTTCTATTTAACAACTTATCCTTAACAATTAATCGTTGTTAGGAATTAATTTGATTCCCATAACTCGCTTGACCCTGAATAGGGCATGTTCAAGTAAAAGGAAGCAGAATTTTCCAAGTATTTTCAAGTAAATTCAAAAGGCAGGGGAAAAATTGGCACGGTTTCTCACAACTGTGCCAACTTTAATGAGATACGTAGAAAACAAATTTTCCATGTTGGCACTCGATAGAAGAAATTCCGTTATTGCAAACTTTGTGATCTAAATATTCATTAATTCACTGTTGAGAATTCCAGAAAAAAAAGTATTTAAGAAAAATGCTGCGCGCAACATTTAAAAAATAATATAGAATTTAAAAATAAACGCAATATGCTATTAATATACTTCTTAACAAATTACCCAGAATTTGTAATATGAAATGATCCCTCTACACATTTTAAAATAGTAAATTGTTAAAATTAACATGAAATTTAATTAATATTAAAACAAACTGCTTAAATTGTATTTCAAGTATGAACATTAAATTTCTCTATAAGGTACACATTTTGATTGTTTTAAATTCCTAAATTTAGATTATCGTGGCTCACATAAAATTTAATAAACTCTTAATACTCTCGCATTTTAAACGAAATTCAAGATCGATCCCGATACGTCTAACAAGACATTTATAACAGTGTATGAAAATCTGTATTTACATTTTTCTGTACTTAATTTACCGAATAACAATCGACAGTCAAAATTTCACTTTTGACGAAATTGAGATGGATACGATGACATTAAGTAGAATAAGGTTCAACGAATGCAAATGTTTTCTCAGAAATAATCATAAAACAAAAGTTTATAAAGAAAAAAAAATTTTTCATCAAGACACGAATTTACGTCATTCATAATTAAAATCGCTTCATTCCAGTAAATGACGTCTTTAATTTTGATATGGACATGAAAATAAATATTATCTATGAATAATTTACAAATGTCATATGCAAATCACGAAGCAGGTGTTGTAGCTTTTTAAATAAATAGTATGAAACTTTTTTAATCCTGTCGACTTCTACAATATCGCGTATTAGACGCTAAATAATAGTCATAATTATTGTTATTATTATTGTTGTTGTTGTTTTCGCGCTTCAATTCGGCTAAATTGGGAGCATTTGTATCTCACTTTTCTCAAGAGCTTTCACCATTCAAATGGGTCAATGAACCGATAAAGTTTTTGTCAATTTTATGAAAATATCGAATGAATATTTTACACGGCGATCGTGAAAGACCAGCCACACCGCTTTCACTTAAAATTTCAATTTATCCTAAATACGCTTTACAAATGCAAAGTCCGCGTTTTTGGACAAACGAAATCTTGTCCAATTCACGTTATGTGAGAATTCCCCGTTTTCTTTTATTCTCCTAAATTTTGCACGTTAGATAATCAAACATTACTTTTAAATTTTAATAAAATTGAAAAAGATAAAGAATACAAATAAATATGCAGAATGTAAACAAATGCAAAGCAAAGCAATTAACAGCAACTTGCTATCGGGAAAAAAAGTATAGCCATATTAACCATTTTCGTGATTACTATAAAATTTTATTTCAAGTTAGACAATTTTTCGTTAAAATAATCATCATATGGTCTGGTCAATTCAACCAAAATTCTATATATCACAAAAATTTATCAGATGACTTTTTTTCTCGTAGCATTACTCTAAACGTTGTACAATTATGTTAGAAATTGTAAAATAGACTCGCTTTAGCAATTGTTTAAGAAATTTTGTTACATGGATAATCATATAAAGTAAGAAATAAATTACTCACTGCTTGTTTGCTCAAGTTGGAAAAGACTTCAATAGGGACTTCAATGCCAATTGCATTTCAAGGATTAAGTAGTGCTGATTTTTGTTCCAATCGTGCAACGGCAAGCAACGGGATAATCCTGATGAAGCAAAAATTAAATATCTATTATTATCTATCTGAATTAATGCAGCATTTCTAATAAATTTAATAAACATGCATGTTTATTAGTGTCTTAACATTTCCATTATAAATGTGGTTTTAGATTATATATATTATAATATCTGCGTGAGGTTTTTGTCCATAAATTCTATTTAGATCTATTACACTGAGAGAAAAATGTTGAAAAAATTATAATTTTCCGTTGTAATTTAAGGACATGATGGACAAGGTTGCAAAAAGTAAAATCAAAAATTGTACAATAAATTCAAACATTTGTAAAAATAAAGTGAAAAATCATAATATTTACGTGTTTTAAGAACACATTTTATAATTTATGTCTGTAACTTTTTGGCTTTATCCACTACGTGGAATGTTTACAAAAATTTTTCTCTCAGTGTAGTTTCTGAATTTATTTTTGAACATAGAATGAAACGAGAGAATTTTGAATCTTTTAAATATATTTCTATTACAGTATATAATAAATTCAATAGATTTTCATGCACCGAATCTCATAATTCAAGCATAATAGTGATAATCCAAAAATTACTCAGAAAAAAATAAGACTTGTGATATTCTATAGAGAGTTTTACTTTTGAAATCAGGTAGAATCCCGCCTTATCCCCCAACTTATAAGATTCAAGATTATACAAGAACCAGTCTAGGCTCCTAAATAGGATCTTATAGTGCTCCTATAAAAATAAGGTGGGTTCCCATCTGGTTTCATGAGTAAATAATGTCAGGTTGATTTCTTTAGAGTAACTTATACGGTATATTATATACCATATCTGCCCTAGTAGCACCAAAAATATTTTTGCATTTTACATCCAAAGGACACATTAAATGTACTAAAGAAATATTTTAATGTTCAATTCAATCAAACTTTATTTTAATATCCCAAATATGTACTATTGACATTTCTAGGATGCGACATAGGAACATTTTTAAACAATTTCTACACGCTTTAAAGCTAAAAATTCTTGTTTAATTCTATAATTTTTGCACCTGGCACTACCTTATCCCTAATTTTATTTAGACACTTTTTAAGTTTTTTAAAGGTTTTTTTCATATACAGGATCCCAGAACAATGTCTTTGTGAATTATTTATATATATATAAAACTGGATAATTCGTTGATATCAGGTTTTATAAAGTCGAGAACATTGAAAGTTCAAATTAATTATTAATAAAGAATGTATACAATTGAATATTTCAATGTTGCAGTTTAGAACATTCCATTAAAATAATTAAAATGTGAATTGAATGGTACTTTACTGACTTTACAGATGTGCTTCAACAGTCTTACATAATTTGAAACACATTTTTTAGCCCAGAGCTGACATCTGTGTCAAATTTAATAACTTACTACCAAACCATTGTGTCGACAAACCAGTTTATACAACTGAAAACAAACTTTACATGCAGTTTAATACATAAAATATTTAATGCAAAAATAAAATATACAAATATTGTGAGTAATATAATAAATATGTATTTTTAAATTACTTAAAATAATGAAATTATTTATTTAATATGTGCATGTACTTTTTGTATATTAATTGACGTTTACATTAACCTATTTTTAAATACTTGAAAAATTAATGTATAATAGTAATGAATAATACATATCTTTTATTCTTTTCATTCATTTGCGTTAATTTTTTTTATTACTTTTGAACTGTTCCTATTTAAAACTTTCAAATTTATACTCATTCGTATGAAAATAAATAGTTTGTATGTTTTTCCAAGTATAAAATATAACTTAAATGCATTTGAACATTAAAAAAAAAATTAATACAATATCATTAAAAAACGGATATATTAACCAAATGTTTACAATGTACATTTGAGAACTGATAATATTTATACATTATTGATTTCCTATTAATTAATTTTATATGAATGTATTAAATATTTTTCAATTTACTAAAGTTTTTGAATTTTCAAATTTTCTGTCATTACTGATTTACTTTCAAAGAATATTAAATTAAATTAAATTAAATGAATTTAATTAAAGCAAAAAATCTTTTGGGTTAGAAATTGTTAAGTCTGTAATAACAATTTCTTAATTCAATTTAAAATTGTGAGTGTAATTAAACTAAATTTATTTTTCAATATTTTAATTTTGAATTTTTCTACATTGTTTCTCGCAAAATTGTTTTATTATTATTTAAAATTAAATTTATATTACAATTTAGTAACATAGAAAAGTCTTTAAAAAAGCTAATTATTACAGTAAGAGATTAATATTGACTAGGATGCAACTTTTACATTTACAAATAATCCACAAAATAAATTATTAACACAGAAAATACTTTTCAGTATAAAATGTCTAACATAGTTCAATATGTTATTGTCCGAGGTGACCTTTTAAAAACATTGGAATGGCCAGTTGGAGCTGTAATTGCCCAAGCCTGCCATGCCTGCACAGCAGTAATACATCAATTTTATAACGATGATCATACACAGAATTATCTAAAAGACGTAGATAATATGCATAAAATCGTTTTAGAAGTATGAGTATAATTTTTACTTATAATTCAAATATACAATGTAAAAACAGTGTTAATTTTTATATATAAATATGCGAACGTTTTATTCTTGAAGCAAAATATTCAGTCTTTGATTATGATCAATTTATTTATGACTCACTTGATTTTTTAGGCTTCAACAGAAGAACATTTAAACAACTTGAAAGAAAAATTAGCAACAAATAATATTGATTATAAACTTTGGATTGAACAACCGGAAAACATTCCAACTTGTATAGCTGTGAAGCCATATCCTAAACAAAATATTCAGAAATATTTCAAAGGACTTAAATTGTACAGTATACAGAAATAAAAAATTATGTACAAATTTTTTATTTTATATTAAACCAACATCAATGAACATCTATTTTGTGTTCATTAAAATATTACTGAAACCCAGGTCTGCTGAGATGCAATTGATAAATTCATTTACCTAACAATATTTCTATACATTGATAACAATATCAGTTGGACATGTTGTTTAGTTGACCTAAATATAGTTCTTTATTAATGAAATTAAAGAATTCTAATATTCATATATAAAATGATAATTACAGTATTCAATTGTATACATTCTTTATATTTAATTCAATCTTTTAATGTTCTCAATTCCATAAAATCTGATATCAGCGAATTACCCAGTTAAGTATATATAGGATTCACAGAGATATTGTTCTGGGATCCTGTGTATGAATAAAACTTTTAAATTTCTCTATGTAAAACTCAACAAATTAATATAACTGAACATTATTACATCGATTTGAAGTTTAATATTCAATGGAAGCATTTTTATTTAGTTATTTTTACAGATCCTTTTACATAATGAACAGAATATTAATTTGGAGATTAAAGTTCAATTACTTTATTGAAAAACTAATAAAATTTAATTGAAATTTTAAAATCGTTATTACTAATTTACTATTTACCTGTTTATAGTTAACATTTTATTTATCTCTTCAACGTACGACAATCACAGGAACTGCGAATTTCAAAATTTGACGACTCAAATTGTACAATAGGTGGGAAGAGAATACCATCATATTTTGATTTTAGAGACCAGTCCACACAGTCCATACGTTTTGTGAATAAGGGAAAAATTCTACCATTCTGCTCCTGTATGCAAAATGAACTTGTCTTAGTCTTGGCCCGAAATAATCTATTTTGCTCCCAAAATGCTCACTAATACGGGCCATCTTTAATTATACTCGTTAACAAAATATTATTAGCAATACAGGCAAAAAATATTGTTACTTCTGTTATACTTTAAAATTATAAAAGGTTTACATGATTGATTTCAATTAAATATTGTAATTTAATGCACTAATTTAGTACTAAACAATGTAAACCTCGCTTATTTATTATATATAATCAATAAAATCCTACAACAAATTGCCACTTACCTCATGGTATTTCAAATAATTTTAGGCATTTTTATTTATAATTAAAATAATTCTGAAGTTCAGAATTTATAAACGTGTATTGCTTATTTGATATAAAACAATTAACAAGATTCAATTTAATAGAACTATAAAACAACATTTTAAAATAATTCAAGACCATCAAAATAAAAAAATTGATAATCTAAAATGAAAAAAGACAGCACATTTTTTTTCAAAATGATCAATTTTTTATTCAATATCACTTGACAAATTTTTTGTTTGGATGAAAATACAAAGTTGAAAAGCCTTTTGATATAATTGAAAGTAAGAGTAACATTAATTCACACAATTTAGTATTATAAATACCTTAATTGTTCCCAATCCAAGAGAGAAGACAGCGAAAAAGCAATGAATCCACTCCTAAAACCTAGTTGATCATTCCAAAAAATTGCTTTTCCTTAATCGCAGTCAAATCTGAGAATGTGATATGAAATTCCATTTCCCGTTAGAAAATCCTGTCCGCGTTTAATCCTTCCATTTTTAAATTAATTCGACACAATGCCCATAATTAATGTATTTATATAAATATATACATATATCTATATAAACATATATATTTATATGTATATATATGTATATATCATACACAATATCCTATGTACAGAACATCAAGCTAATCCAGATCCAAAATCCTGCAGGGCCATATAACAATCCAGAAGTCCTCCCACGGAGCACTTAATCCGTTGAGAATCCAACAAGAAATTACTTTTTCTTTCGAAACTCGAAAAAGGACGACAATTACAATGTTCCTCTCTCTCTCTCCCTCTCCCTTTTTCTTTCTCTCCACTTGAGTCACTTTTTGTTACAGTTCAACGAATGGACGACGAATATGCGTGTGGTTTTTCATTATTTTTCTTTTTCCCAAACTATGATCTTACCGCACTTCAAAATCTATAAAAATTATCGATATTGTTCAGTAGATTCGAGGTAAAATCATTTTTTTAGATGCAAAATATACATTTTTTGTTTTGCGCTTTTATAAAAGTAGGTCCACATCTAAAGCTTTGTTCTTACTTTAAAATATTAAATACTTGAAAATTCCTCGAAACTAAATCCAACAATCGATAATTTTCTTAATTAAATAAAAATTAATTAAAAAAAAAACATTTAATAACGACAAAAAAAGAAAGTAAAAACAAAAAGAAATGGAAAATTCTGTGAAATGGGTAGAGTTGAAATTTTAAAGGAAGAAAAAAGTAAACAGAAAGTCACCAAAACCATGATAGAATCCGTATCAGTATGCTGAGATGAGTTTTTGCGAACACGCGGAAAAAATCGAAACGATCCTTCAAATGCATCCTAATGAAAATCCCAACATCATTTTCCTTCTACTTCTCCAAGATCCTGATAAATTCCTGAACCTTATTTGTGTTATCCTTGAAACCTTTCGGTCTCGTGGTATACATGTTTATTACTTATTCACCAATCCCAATGTTCATCCTCTTAAAAAATCCTCGTTAAAATAATGCTCGACATCCATCCGTACGCATTCCATCGTCCACGCGTGCGAACGTGTATAATCCGTCCAAGTAACATCGTGCAGATTTCAGTTCTTTCATTCATTGTGTTATTATCCAATCCAATATACAAAAAAGAAAAAATACATTAGTCTTTTTATCATGATGATTATTATGTGTTATTTTATTATTGATTCAATACTACTACAAGGCATTTAACTCTATTATTCAAATTCTTTTGTTAACTTAGCTTTAATTTTGAAATTGAAAATTTACATTTATATAATTGAGAAATAAACAAATTGTACTTTTCTATTTCTTTTTAAATATTAAATTAAGTCTTTAATTGAAACCTTATCGAATTTCTTTTGATTGTGTATAAGAAATTCGACAATTCTGATTTTCTTGTATATGTATGTATATATTTACAAAATAACGTTTACATATTTTTTTTCCCGTTTTTTTATGGCCGGAGATAACGTTTACATACAAAGAATAACATGTGATTGATTAAATTTTCAAATAACAGAGGTTATAATTATGAGAGAGGTATCCTAATTCTACATATTGCTAAGTCATTCCAAAAGCTATGAAAAAATTTTGTTGATATTGCAGAGAATAAAACTACAAGTTAGAGTCATCTTTTTGTCAAAAGATAAACAATTTACTAATGTTAAAAGAACCAAAAAAAAAGGAAAGGAAACAATCTTCTTAATGAGTCACGTAAAGGAATGCAACTTGAGAGGAAAATTGTAAGGAATGTTCTGTGAAATATTTCAGTACTGAGTTATATAAAAAATGTAGTACATGCTTTCTTATTTAAAACTTACACATGTGAACGATTAACAAGCGGAAAATTAATCAAAGACTCGGCACATAATAATTTAATAATAAAGATCAATTGTTTCTCTCTGTCTCTCTCAATGAGGTTCAAAGAAAAGAACACAACATCCTCATACTTTATGGCTAATTTCTAACGATCGCGTATTGTCCATAATTTTTGTTTCTATTCTTTTTCTTTTTTTACGCAAAAAGCATAAGGTTTTTACTTATTATTATCATTTTTTTCTTTCAAATCCAAGTTTAGTTATATTTATGTTATATGTACAGATTTTCCAACATTTTTTTTTGTGGAAAAAAAGAGGAAAATACAAAGGATCATCTTGTCTTTAATAACGATCGTTATACATAAAAAAGGAAGAAAAGAAATAAAAAAAAATCCACAAATGAAAAAGACTCAATTGTTCAACTACCCCAGAAAAATTAGTTCCTAAATAGTGATGAATATCAATCATAATTAATTGCTAATTACATAAATACTCCAATTGAATTGTTTCAACAACAAATCGGTTTTTTTCATTTTTTGAAATTCAATAATAAAGTATCTTAATGTAATCAAAGGATATTTATTTGGCTCGGACGACCCCGGGTATATTGTATCTTTTCTGTCATAATTTTTTTTTACTCAATCTTCTTTTAATGAATTAGTCAAAAGGCATGGGCAAAGCTATATATGTATATAATATATAAGCATTTGCTTGTATCAACAGAAAGAATATATATACGTACACACTAATCGTACGAGCGAGATCTGGAGGGGGATCTTGATCGCGAATGATTGCGACGCAATGGAGAGTATGTTGGAGAGCCGCGACGACGGGAGCTGTAACTCCGTGAACGGCTTCTACCCCGTTCCCTGTCTTCACTGCGACCTCTATCACCTCCATTATGATCTTCTTTCACCCGAATATAGGCTACTTCTCCCTGTTAACAAAAAATTTAATATTGCTAATTATAGTTTAATTTAACTTTATATTACTAGAATAAATGTTGCAAAAGCTAAAAATTCAATAAATTTTTTTAATATATTCTACATTATATGATATTGCAGCACTTTTTTTTTATTTACAAATCTTATTTGTTGTATATAAAATGAATATTACCTCATGAGATCTAAATCGTGAATCATCCAATTTTTTGACGGCATATTTCATGTCTTCATACCGTAAGAATTCAACAACTCCAGTGCCATCCTTATAAACATCAGCAAAGCAGACATCTCCAGCTTCACGCATGTGATCTTTTAAATCTTGCCAACTGCCAGAAGGAGGCAAACCTGTGACAAGAACTCTGTATTGTGAACGACGGGCCGGAGGTCCCCTGCCACGAGAATTGCTCATGTCACTACGACCACCTCGGCCACTGTCTCCTGCACCTCTTCCACCACGGAAATTATTGCTTGGACCACCACCTCGGGGAAATTCAACACGTAATCTATATCCATCATAATCATACCCATCTCTTGCATGGACCGCATCTTCAGCATCCCTGCAATAAAACAAATTTAATATATACAATAATGATATAAAATAAGTTATAAACTTAAATGAAGATTGTTCAATGTATTTCAATTTCAATAATATAACACCCACAAACTCATAACTTCCACCTCATTGTATCATAATAAAAATATAAAATGTAAACAAGAGCTTAACACATCATACATATTTTGTTGCTTAAATTTGTTATTGTATTTGTGTAAATTTGTGAAAGCAATATAATCATTTTATAGTATAATTCTAACATCTGTTAATAATGTTATAATTATCTATGTATTTTATTATAACCATATTTTTTTGTACCACAGACTATATGAATAAATACATTTTTATTTAACTAATTGTATGGTACTGGCTATATACTATATGATTTCATTCGTGAATAAATTTAAATAAAAAATGTACATATTTAAATACAATTACGGTTTGTTATACAAAATTGCAATATATTATATGACTCGATAATTTATATATGACTAAGGAAAATGATAAACTTAACCAGTAATGAAATCCTATTATATAGTCAGAATCACGCAACTAGTTAAATTATATAAACTGATAAACCACCAAACAAGACAATTGTTATATCTGTTTTTGAATAATTCAACTGGTGATTTTGATAATGACCATAAAACATGTTGTTGTTGTTTTTATTATGGTCAGAGAAGGGTTAAATGCTAATGTTTCATAAAATCCAATTACGCATTTACCCTCCTACCCCCAAAGGTCAAAACGTTAAGGTGAAATGCCAACTCAGAATAAACATAACCTCTTTAAAGGATACATCTCATTAAATACATTATAAAGTAAAAATTAGACAAATATCTAAAATGGTAATAAATAAATAAAAAAGTTAGAATCTGAAATAAATTATATCAAATGTTTTTCTCACTTTTAGGTTTATTAAAAAGATTAAAATTGAAATTAAATTATTAATATTTAAAAGTGCAACATACTTTTGTATTTTCATATTAATGACTGTTTGAAGGAAGAAAAAATACAACTGAATTAATAATATACCTATTGTATATGTATCAACTATTTTGTATTATTTAATAAGTTTACGTTGATAGTAATATCATTTTTAATTTATACAAGATTTCTGATCATTTTAAAACGCGATAAATTTATATGCAAAAAAGCAAATAATTTTACAGATAATAAATAATTTGAACAACATATAACAAATGTCTTATTTTTATACAAAATATTACAAACTTTGAATTGCACAAACTTTTTATACAAAGCACATTGATATTCAAATTCATTTCTTAAATACACCAAGTGATATACACTAGATATAATTTTACACATTTTAACAGAACTAAAATTATCTAAAATACACTAAAGACTAATGTACTTAATAAACTTAATTTAATTATTCCTCGTATTGTATTTAAACCTCGCAAAAAGACATTCAAAATATATTTAACCAAACATAACCTCAAAATGCACTAAAATGAATTTAAACGAACTTTCTTTCGTCGTAAAAGTGCACAAAACTTTTCGATTAATGGAAAAGAATAATAGACAAAGGCAAAGAAAATTCAAGATCGCTTAACCTTAATAAAGTTAGCTCGTAAAATTGCTTAAAATGAAACAAGATGGGAAAAAATTGGTATTTTAGGAGACTCGTGGATTGCTCATTAAGTGGAATATTCCTAACTTTTTGAGCACAAACGAATTGATGGAAAAGTAATGATTTGCGTTTGAAACAAATATGATATCTACCATTTAAAACAAACGCATACATACCTTGGATCGTCGAATTCGACAAAAGCAAATGGAGGGCCTCTGCGGTTTTTCAAATCAACAAAAGTGACTTTGCCAAATTTGTAGAACAAATCTTGAATATCCTTAGTCCTGATATCCGGAGGTAAATTGCCTACGTATATTCTGCACTCGTTTCTGCCACCGTGGGACATCTTCTTTGAGGAAAATTAACTTCAAAATGACTCTACCGTTAACGTATTGGTTGGCTGCTCGCTTCTTAATGTTCCGTTGTGCGATGAGGCTTGTTCGACTACGCCGTACGTGCCGTACGCCGCACGATCCGATTAAACGAACAAAATGGCGGAACCGGCTCTACCGGTTAGACCGTTGGATATTGTTGCCTTTTTCAATGTATCATGGCGCAGTTAAGCATCCAGTATATTCCCTGCATTCAATAAAACCAGCAAAATGATGTCAAAATATAATACAATTACATATTCCGCGAATATAAAAAGATTTTACCTTTTTGTTTATTTAAACAAGTAAAAAAAAAATCATTCTGTTTATTTTTTTTAAATCAACTTCCGGTTTGTGACAAAGTATCCTTAATGTTTAAAGGATTTTTAATTCATTATAATTTTGGTTGTACGTAGCATAGCAATGCTTTTTTTAACACGTTTCGTTATCTCTAGATTAATAAAATATAAAAAGCATAAATAATTTATTCGATAATTGTTAAAAGCGTGAAAATTTTGTATAAATTTGCTACTGTTAGCTATCGTAGAATATAATTTGCAAATTGTAATTTCCAAGGGAAAATTTGCGCGCGAAATTCAAATTACTGGCGATTGCAAAAAGTCGTTATGTGTAGACATTTCTTGCAAAGTTGACGAGACTGGAACATTCTGAGAACATCTATTTCTCTTATTTAGTAAAACAAAAAATTAATTGACAATATATGGCAATAATGTGGATATCGTATAGTGGAATAATATTAATATCTTTTGCTTCAACTAATACATTGAGAAAAACAGAAATAACTAAATGAACATGTTTCGTGTTTGTGATTGTAAAGTAAAAAAATGTTAACATGTATATTTGTAATGAAAAGAAATGGGTGCATTTGCAAAGTAATCGGAATTTGTTAATCGAAAATGATACGGAGTGTGTTCTAATCGCTAAGGACTGTGTTGTTACGTAAACTTTAACAAGGCTGAAAAGATAACGCGTGATAAAGCATGATTTGCAGATAATTTATGAAATACTTTCTCAACTGTCAAGATTTCAGGGGAAAATATATAGATACGTAAATAATAATAGAACACATAAATGTTTGTTTACTATTTGTAAAAGTAAACTCTGCGGTTTAGATAGCATTTGTAAAAACATATAACACGTTTAAAAGAATGTTTTTAAAACGCTGAATGTGTCTGCATCGTATATAACAGTTTACTAGTGAAACCTTAATACAAATAATTCGCTACAAATAGCTGAAAATGCTGCAGATTGTATTACTAGTCGCAGATAAAAGGTCATACTGATAAATAATTAATTAAATCTCCGATGTGCATTTGCAAAAGTAATCAGCAGTTAAATAAACAATCATTTGCGTTATTGACGCATTAATAATATGATCTTTTATTATATTTCCATAAACACTGCGCATAAAATGCAACGTACATTTGCCTTTGGTTCGTTAGTTAGATTACTGGATTAATATGTGTAATTACTTAACTTTTGGAAGTCGTTTTAGAAGTTGAAAAAAACGATTTTCAAAAGTTGAGCTGTGTCATGTAATAAAAATTCTATTTTCAAGGTTATATATATAGTTTTTCCCGAGTTAAAAGAATCGTTTATCATTTCAAAATTTTTAATATTAAAAAAAATAACATAAAACACCCTAACTCCGTGACTATAGCGCTGGTGTGTTCAAAGTTCAAGGTCTGTTGTCACGGAGTTAGTGTCTTTTTAATTTAAAATAACACTAATATTTATTTTGTAAAATAATGATTAGACAGCCATTCTTTAGCATCGAGAATATATTAATGTCTATAAAAACATGATTTTTGAAAAAAGACTGGTAAAAAACGGTGTAAATTAGAATTTTTACCGACATTTCATGATATTTAAAACTAGTTCACACCGTTTTTTGTCGTTTTTCTTTCAAACACATATTATTATAATCTGCAATACTCTCCTAACATTGTAGAATGGCTGCCTGCTCATAATATTACAAAATTATTATCCATTTTATTTTTATACTAAAAAACATTAAAGGCGATACTGCAGGGCGCTACTTATGATTTCAATATCACCTTAAGGTGATGTTTAAGGTCTGCTGTCACGGAGTTAGTGCTTTTTATAATCAAAATTTAATTATTTAAAATTTTATGATATACAGACCAGAGCGCCATTCTGTGGACACAGGAGTGTGATTTGGTTCAAAAAAATATGTGCACTGGTGAATATTCTCAAAGAATAGTGATTTCTACGATTTTTTGTCGTCTGCTCGAAAGGAAGCAGTAGAAATCACTATTCTTTGTGAATATCCATTGGTGCATATTTTTTTGCGAAGCAAATTATACTCCCGTGTCCGCAGAATGGCGCTCTGGTTCGTATATCGTAAAATATAAATTAGTTATATTTTGATTTCAAAATACACTAACTCCGTGACAACAGACCTTAAACATCACCTTAACCATGGAAGTTTCAGTGAATGGAAATTTGTATTCATTGATATTTCCCTGAGTCGTGTTGCGGTAACTGGATTCCAGTTTTATGATATAGAATATAACAAGCAGATGATTATTTTACATCGAGAAACAAGTTTTGATCTTACGTAAATTGAAAAGCGCGGGCTCGACGGAGGTGGCAGCACCGTACGGGCCTTGTCTTGGCAACGCTGGCGCCGCGCGACAGCCGCCGTTCTGGCTTGACAAGTAAATGATACGCGGATTCGTGAGTTGGTTGTCGGTGGGTGTGTTGTGGATAGTGCCGCGACGTCCGAGTCGACGCTACAGTCCGAGGGAGAACCGGCCGCAGGATCGGTATCGCACACGGCAACGTAAGTTAATTGTCAGTAGTGTCCTCGAGCGTACTCGCCCCGTTCAATCAACGCGCTCATCAATTAACTCGCTGTTTAGTTTGGGGCGTCCTGCCAGGCCCGCGTCCGCCCCGTTCTCCTTCGTCCTTTTCCTCTCCAGCCGATTACACAAATTCTCATCGTTCCGTTCATTTAACCGTTCTCGCCGAATCAATCTCATCTTTATGCCGCGTCGTTAACTTCAATTTCATCTCGAGTCACCGGCGTCGATGGTTCTCCTCCCCCTCCTCCTCCTCCTCCTCCTCCTCCTCCTCCTCCTCCTCCTTGTTTGTTCCTTTTCTCCTTCGTCTCCTTCTTGTCCCTCTTTTTCTTCCTTTTTCTTCTTTCCCACTTCAATATTCGTCCGATTGATTTTTCGCGTTACCTTTTTTAATCTCTCCCTTTTATGCCTGTTTGTAAGCTTTGCAATTATTTCTTCAAGACATTTGTTTCCTTTGACTGGAATTGCCGACCACCGCGACAATTGACAGTGTGACAATGGAATGGAATTTGATTGAGGCGGAGGTTGTTTTGGTTGGCAGTTGTGGCAGTTTATCGAGACATTTGGAACGATGAAAGGACCGCGTTAGACGGTCGCAAATCGATATCTTTATGCGCGGTTTTTGAGTTGTGCGAATGTTGATGTATTGTGGAAGGGTTGCGTTTTGCAACGTGCTCATGCCAAGTGTGCATTATGGCAACGATTACTTTGACGAACGTGCTTCGCTGGGGTGTGTACCTATACGAATCGCTCGATCCTTTATTTTACCTTTTCACTTAAACTACCAGTTTTATCACTGTATTGTTGCAATCTAATGTTTCTAACAATAATTAATTTTAATTTTAACCGTAATTCAAATTCAAATTCAAATTTATATGTATTAATACAGTTATATATTATATTAACAAATTTCTAATAATAATGCTCTCATTTAATTAATTTAATGGTGAAGTTTAATATGTCAGAGTTGGACTTTTTCTTAAATCACCGTGACTGCCGTCATTTTCAGCGTCATTTTACGTTGTACAAATTCATGAAGCGCGGACAAGTAGATTGCAAACTTTGCGGTATATATAGTATATTAAATGCAGCAATTGCACTTTGAAATGGTTTTTTAAATAAGAAATTTAATGCAATTTAAGATGCTTTAATTGAATTTTGGAAGAGTCATGAATTTAACAATTAGATTATTTTTTATTTTAATTCAATAATACTTAATTATTCAATAATATTTAATTATAAGTATTATAAATACATGTTATTATACACTGAAAAAAATATGACAGGAAAAATTATTGTTTTTAACTGTATTTGAGTTACGTGTCCGTCTTTTAATAACAACTACTGTTCTTTAAAAGCAAATACATTAGTTTTAAATATTAAAATTATAGATAAAAGATGGACATATAGCTGAAATACAGTTAAAAACAGTAATTTTTTTCTGTCATATGTTTCTCAGTGTATATTATCATTTATCAATTTTTATAATTTGCAGTGAAAATTGTTATAGTAAAATAATAATTTTATCTAAATTTGAATAGTTTTGAGTGAATGTAAAGAGGTTTATTGGTGCATTGGAAAAGTATCATATAAATAAAGATACAGGATTTCTTAATTATGGTACGGTAATAATGTATTGATTGAGATGTTATTATTTATATAAAGATAAATATTGCAAACAAATTATTATTAATTTATTATTCAACTATTTGATCTTTAATACCAAATGACAAATAAATAACTTTGGATTAAGATTAAAGCATAGTTTAAGTGTTCAAGAGTTTTGATGCATGTAACTTACGAGTTAAGCGTTATTAAAGAAAATAAAATGGACATGTGTAATATTATATGTATGCATTCTAAAGACATTTTCTCTCTCTCTCTCTCTCTCTCTCTCTCTCTCTCTCTCTCTCAAATAGATTAATATTTTACATTAAGATTAAATGTTTTATAATGAAATATTCCACTTATAAAGCAATTCATTCGGACAGCTTAAATCTACAAAAGTGAAATGTTTTAAAATTATTTTTATATCCGACATATACCGTGGAATTATAAAATAAAAAGTAAGACTTGAATTTACAACTGTTTCTTGTGCCTAGCAGAGAATTTTCAATGCAATTGACATACATTTTGTTTGATCAATTATTTCAATAAGATTAATTCTAGTAACTTTAAGTCAAGTCATCGTGTAAAAAGAAACATTTAAGATTTTAGTTAACAGTCGCTCGAGTGTAGCGGAATACTGTTTTAACTAAAGAGTATTTGTTTCTCGTCTGACTCGTGTTTGCAAGCAGCGTGATATTATAATCCAAGGAAATGTGTTGTTTCAGATGACTACCTAGCATAGACTTCGCGCAACTGGACAAGAAGCAGCGCGATTCAATATTCACAAATGTTTGAAAAATGAATGACATAGAAAGCATCGGCATGAGTGAGGGATCCAAGATGCCTCATAGCCATTCAACTCCGGCCGGCGTAGATGGTGGGAGTCGAACACCACCTACAACTCCCAGAAAAGCTGGAAAAATGCTGGCTATTCGAGTTCAAATGCTTGATGAAACTATTACAATGTTTCAAATACAGGTATCAAGACGATTCTATTATCCTTAATTGTTATGTTTCGTGCAACACAAACGTATTAACTTTTCCCTTTTCAGAATTAAATGAAAATAATGATATAATAATACATAAATTTGTAACTTGCATCTTTTATTGATTTATTTGTTAAGCATTTATTGATTTTCATTTGTTTATACTGGAGCATTGATAAGCGTTGTATTAACAAAAGTTAATATTATAATCCGAAGCTTTATGGACGCCCAAAAATCATGAATCATTAGCAGCGTGCAATGAGTTCACATATATGTGCCACTGCGCCAATAAAAATGATAGTTAGTCCGGTATCTTCCCCTTCAATCATAAAATACAGGAAGTCTTACGAGCGTCTTTATTGGTTAAATATTCAAATGCAGTCCCTTGACGTTTAGCAGCTTTGATCGTCAGACGATTTATCAATTTTGTCATTTGTTCCCTTGATCAATTCAACCCAAACGTTTGTTCGTGCTGATAAACTTTTATAAATATTTGCACGGAGAAAAGTGAACGTTATTAAGACAACTATGTGTCATAGGTTTAAATTTTTAAAAATAAAAGTTCCAGTTAAAGTAACTTAAAGGACATTGTTCGTTGAACGTACTGAGTGTATCAAAGTTCTTGTAATTTTAGTTGCAAGTTCTCGAGATGGTTCAATTTTATATACATTTAATTAATGAGACTATAATTTATACAAATAAGATATGAAAAATTTCACAAAAAATACAAGTATTCAATTAACAATAATAAAATAAGTTTCTCATGAATGTCTTATTGGTTTTACATTCTTATGCGAGTATTGTATAATATACAATTAACATTTCGGAATAAAAATACTAACTTACACGTGTAATAATGACAATTGTTGCTATTAAATCATGAATTCCATACGCTGGGAAAAATGTTGGGTCGAACATTATTGCACGTTTGTCTCAATGCAATTTTATTCTTGTTAATAAAATTTAAAACGCCTTGTTGATGGTTTGTTGAAATTTATTTCCATGCAATTTCAGTGATAATGATCGATTGTAAGATAAGGGAGCACTTTTGTCGTTGATGTAAAAAGGCAAGAAGCATTGATTGAAAATTTGCCATCAAGAAGAACCTCGAAAGAATTTGAAAGGCAAATAACTTGATAACACGTAGAGCTGATGGCCGATACCTCGAAGAGCAAATCAAGTCCTGAACTTGATCGAAGTAATATCGCGAAGAAACTTTTTAAATATATTTACAAACTGTTCACGTAAGAGTGAACTATTGGAGCATAAAATGTATCGGTTATTGTCTATTACAAGTATGCTGAGCGTGCAACAAATATACCCATGTGTCAATCTCTATTGATCAGCCCTGTCTTCATTGTGCGACAAAAAAGCTCATGGACTTTTATCAAACACATTGTTTGAGCGCAATGATTAGTACTTGATAAAAGAACTGACGTTCGTTTACCAACAAATTTACTTTCTCAATTAAATTAGCTTTCGCATAACTCAGAACGTTGCAGTATCATTTTCGTCCATCATTCATCGTATAACAAAAAAATCAATTTTATTTCTCATTTATATATTCCATTTATTTCATCGATGAGTAACTTCCGTATGAAATAAATAAATTCTATATATATATAAAATAATTATTGAATCACAGTTTATAGTCACTACAATTTTGTTTTACAGTTTAATCTTAACTCTTTTGTATTTTATTCTACTCATTAATTTGTTAATATAATAATGAATTGGTCGTACATGGAATAACTAGGGTAAGGGGAAGACGAACTGTGTGCATTTATAATACTTTTCATAATATGATATTTTCATAATTCATTTTATTTCCTTTGCATTAACACCACTCTATGCCGCCTTGAGAGGATACTCGTGGAGTGAGACCTATATTTCCAAGCGGCGGCGTAGCTCGGTGGTAAAGCGGTGGCACTATTGGTGACTGCGAGTTCCGTTCCTTGGTTAGATATTCTTCTTTTGAAATTCCTCAGTTATTATAAAATGGTAGCAGCGATTACCAATAACTTTCTCACAGAGTCAAGTTGCAGAATAATTATGTTCTTTAAGAGTTCTTTTACTATCCCTTTAACTGGGCAAGATTTTAAAGTACATTAATCAAACAATGATTGTAATAAACAACATGGAACACATTTAAGGAGCACTGCTTCCAAGCTTGATATACACCCAAGATCAAATGTCAAATCAAAAAGTAGGTTGCAAGAAAGGTAAGAAGAAGGAGGAGGTGGCGGGGGTGGTGGTTGGTCGCTTTGTTGAAATTTTGATCGACTGTTCTATATAAATGTAGGTGGGTCTTGATGAGGAGGTGAGATTCAATTTGCAATATCTTCAAAGCGACTTTTAGAGAATGTTAAAACTGGGATAAAATTAGATAACAAGGTGAAAAATGGCTTTATAAAAATCACCTTGGATTGTATCATCGCGAATGATCCTGGAATAGCTGTGTGCATAATTCCCGACATAATTACACGGTAACGCGCGTAACGTGTCAAGTGTGCTGCTCGACGCTTCGTCGCTTGGCGTCTTATTTAGGTGCGTTTGACCCGAATTAAACGTCGCCATTCATATCTACACGCTTAAATGTTCATAAATTGTACCTACGAAGCATTGTGCTCACCTACGAAGCACATTTGTCTCAATTTGGAGCACGATTACGCTTCATTCTTCCGGACGCGTATCTTATGTCATTTTTATTTCCATCCAAAATGTCGCTCACGTCAGTTTTCTCTTACTTTTTTGTTTCAGGCCAAAGCACTGGGCAAAGTTCTGTTCGACCAAGTTTGCAAGCAACTGCACCTCTTGGAAGCGGATTATTTTGGCCTTGAATATCAAGAACCCAACGGTACAAAGGTGGGTATTAATAACACAATTATTCCTTCTTTTTACTGTTATTAAAAAGGAAAATCATCTCTTCCTCCAGTTTTGTGCACTCATTTTTTACTACTCAAATGCTATCAGTCATAGGTGAACATGCTTGTTAAAGACATCCAATTATTCAATTCAAATCTCGTTTACTGATTTGAGATAAGTAATAGAAATTTAAGCGTTCGTAAAGAATTTTTTTTTGTAATTTTTTTCAAGATTAAAACATAATTTCTTAACGTATTTTAAATTAATTTGACGATTAAAGTAATTATAATGTATCAAATATTTAAAGACTATTAAGTAAGTTTGTGTATGGTAAAAGAATAATTAATTGGAATTTAATTAATTCTTATAAATGTTTTATTTTTATTGTTTTTAACAAAAATTATCTTTCAGCATGTAATAAAAATACTAAATTAAGTTAACAAAAAAGTATGTTTTTATAGTATTTCTTTTTTTTTTATTAAAAACTTACATTTACTTACTAGGGAAATAAAATAAATAAGGAAAATTAGAGGTAGTATATTAAAATGGGATTTATTGTTGTGCTTCGATTAATACGGTCCTCCTCTGGTGGTAACTAAATTTGAACTTATTCTCAAATAGTGTGCATTACTGAAAATAGTGTGTCCCTTTTACCAAAGTTTTCCCCACCACTCTATTTAATCATTTAAACTTTTTAATTTACTTTATTTTAAACAAATCCAATCAATGAAAGTGGACTTTTCTTTTTAATTTTTAAACAACGTTGGATTTATTAGCAATTAAAAGAAGAAATTTATTGAAATTCAATATAGTCTTTTCGTTTTAGAAATAATCAATTATTGACAAAATAATAATAACCTGTAATTATTTAAACTCCGTCACATAAACTCATCAATCCTGAATATCGTACAATTTTCTATTCCATTGCAAACATTTTCATCGAAAAGATTATTATTTGGTATACCAAATCATCATATATGAACATTTCCGTTACTTCTAATCACTTAATGACTATCCTGCTGGCTATTAGGACAAATTTGAATAATTCTGCTCGCTATGTTCATAAGGTTGCATTGCTATTATACGAGGGAATTAAGATTACGTTTAAAATAACTTGAGATATAAAATTCAATTAGGGACATCACAGAGAAAAATGAGATGATTGCAGGAAACATACTAGTAATATTATCATGATTCGTTTATTATAACCATGCATATGTTTGAGGTATAATAACCATACGATGTAAACGTACGTATATTAGTATCCACCATACATTCTTTTCCGTGATGTCCTTTGGGACTTGGCAAATTAATATTAACTGGAGTTATTATGATGAACACCTTTTGATGTTAAAGTATTAACAAACATTTCTATTTTTCACTTTCACAAATGCTTTACATTTGGGTGCTATTTATTATAGAGTTACAAACTATACTCCTTTACAATTATTTATAAAGACCACACTGCTGTGGTATTGGAAACGTTTTTTAAGCCATTCACAAGTTTGCCTTATGTAAGAAGTGATGTGTCACATGTTAATCTCATTATATTTATGCGTGATGCAATTTTATTCACAATGTGTACTGTCGAGATATAGCTGTTGATGACATTGTTGATTGGTTGCACAGAAAAATCATCCGCTATACAATTGAAATAGAAACGTGGAATCAATTAAAGTAAACTTTAAACGTACAATTCTTGTTATATTTTACAAATTTTGCCAGTGAACATGGAAATGTAATGTAATAAAATTAAAATTTGATTTTATCGGCAGAAGGCAGCTATAATTTAAAATTATTGAAACAAAATTATAATAGTTACCCTTCGTATAGCCAATTCACATGGTATGCACTGGTCCACGTTAATTTGCGAAGAAACTACAATAAAGACTTTAGTTTCCATTACATTCGGTAGACTCACATCAAAATGGTGCTACATGCTCTCCAAAAACGGCAAATTCGCGCGCTATAAACGAAGCTAGCAAGTTGTATCTCCGTAAATTCTGAAATTTATTCGTCATATTTATTCATCGTTCCTGTTTAAAACCGTAATTGTCTTGCTCCGAATAATAAATTTTCTTTCGCATAGTAACAGAGATATATCTCTCAATGTTAAATACGGTAAATATAGCAAAATAATATTTATTCAATTACTACCATGCAGCTTTATTTATAATTAAAAATATAAAACAGTTTGTTCTCTGTAAATGGGTAGTTGTTGGTTTCTTAATTGACATATTCTTTAAGGGATCAATTTTGATTAAAGTTAACCACATTATAATACATTAAGAATACACAATTTGAATTTTATTTGGTTGAATAGTTATAAGATATTCATCAGAATTATATATTATATTATAAATTATGTATAACATACAATGTTAACGTCTATCCATAAAAAGTAATGTTTTTGAGGGATTCTAAATGCAAGCGCGTATTTACAGATAAATCTAACAGTTTGGATTGTATAATTACAGTAAAAAAGACACTAGAAATGCATCACTCGACATAACAACAACAGCAACCCTCTACTTTTAAATGCAACTCTTCAGTAATGCATACGCGTTCGATTTTATTATAATTTTTTAAAAGCAGTTTTTTTAAATGTACTACAATATACTTTGTTCAACAAAAATTATATAATTAACAATCGATACGCGCGTGCGCGTGTCTGTCTGTGTCTGTGTGTGTATGTTCGTCTGTGTTTGTGTAATTAAATGTATCAAAAGTTAAAGACTACTTGATTTGACACTATCTGGAAATAAATTAAAGCGATGCATTATTAATTGCCGTATAAGTAATGAAATGGACAAAAAAAACATTAACGAGAAAAAGCAGAATCTGCGGAAAGTCAATAATCCGCCAGACATTCGCGCACACAAGTCCAGCAATAAACGATACCCTTTGATATTTGTATTTTAGTATTGGCTCGACCTGGAGAAACCAGTTTGCCGACAAGTGGGATTATCCTTGATTGATCCACTTTTGAAGTTTTGTGTTAAATTTTACACTCCGGACCCAGCCCAGCTCGAGGAAGAATTCACCAGATATTTATTCTGCTTGCAAATCAAACGAGATTTGGCACAGGGCTTACTACAGTGCAACGATAACACTGCCGCATTGATGGCTAGTTACATAGTGCAGGGTATGCAAACAATTTACATTTGCCATTGTTTTATCAGTTTTCTCTTCACAAACATCAATTGCTTCAATTACAAAACCACATCATGTCTTTCAATTATACACCAATCTTACTCGTTCAAATTCATTTATTTTACTCGCATACTATTTACATTGTATATTAGCATTTTATTTATATGTTCACAAAGTTTAAATATTGTATATAATTGATAGTTTTCGTACTTACTAAAGTGTGTAAAATTTAAAATTAATGTTTGGGGAATATTATAAGATTGTGAGTATATACTCCGTTTACTAATAAAAGATAATAATTTGTTTAAAAATTTTGTATTTCTTTCAATTATTTTTTTCCGTGTATAATCGCAAAGGAAATAGAACATAATAAATATGTCTCAGTTTATTATCGATTGTTAATAGTTCCGATATAAATCGAACATCTTTCTAGCGCTTTTTCCCACATCAAACTTTATTGTACGAGTGGTGTATCTTGACGGTGTTAATTTGAACACAAGTGGTTCATTGACACGAACTATAACGCATACGCCAAACAACTTAACTCATACGACAATAACAAGTGGTATCGTTGATATAGCAAGACATGATGGCGTTTTGAAATTGCATTTACTATTTCACTTTTTTCTTATAATACTTAACAAATAAATCATCGTAAAATATTCCAGCCGAATGCGGAGATTATGTTCAAGAAGATTATCCCGATCATACTTACTTGTCGACGTACAAATTTGTTCCTCACCAAGACCAGGAATTAGAGCGACGGATAATGGAAAATCACAAGAAACATGCGTTAGTCTCAGTTTTTGTTACCTTTTAAATGTCTAACTTTTACCATCTGTCCAATTAATCAAACAATTAAATTAATGTTAGTCACTGACTTTAATAAGGAAAATAATTTCTTTAAATGTTAACATTTTGCTAAGGTTTTGGTTTTATTATTATACTTATAAGAATGCTCTCTTTAATTGTCTTGCAGTGGGCAATCACCCGCCGAGGCAGATCTCAATCTCCTCGAAACGGCGCGACGTTGTGAATTGTATGGAATGAAAATGCACGCAGCAAAAGTAAGAAAGTTCTGTAATGAAATTAAAGTATTGCAATAAAATTAAATTTTCAGCTAAATCAGTTGTTGATAATATTGTTCTTACTTCAATTAGGACCATGAAGGCGTACCTTTGAACTTGGCAGTTGCACACATGGGGATCATCGTATTCCAACATTATACAAAAATCAACACATTCAGTTGGGCCAAAATTAGGAAAATAAGCTTTAAACGCAAAAGATTTCTAATCAAACTACACCCGGAAGGTTATGTACGTATTTCATTCGCAGAAATATTTAATTTCAGTTAATTAAATGTTTTGCTTATTAATGTTTAGTTACAAATCACTTAAAATTTCATAAAAGTATCAATAAAATTGTTCAATTTCATTTATAATATATATAATTTATATAATATAAATGAATGAATATAATTGAAAAAATTGAATAGCAAGTTTAAGTAAAGATTAAAAAGAATAATAGTAAGAGTAATAATGTATTTCTAATAGTCGCAAAGTAGCGTAATTGCCGCTACCTTTGATAAAGTAATATAAAATTTAAGCAATAGTACATTAATAATAATGTGAGAGAAAAAAGATAATATGCAGAGACTAGAGTTGCACTCATTCTAGGGTAAAGAAGTTTGAATTCGTTTTCATCAAATCCGCGAAACAATGTGTGAGCTCTTTTTCACAGAGTTGGATTTGATACAAGTCGAATTGATTAACTTGTTAGAGCAAGAGCACCTGCAGGAAGGAATGGATCAATCTCACTCAAAAACCGAAAAAAAGAACCGCTTGTCCTCGTATAGATGAGCTCCCTCGAGTGGACCCAATTGAAGTTCGAGTATCTAAAAAGAAACTAAAATGGTATAGGCGGTGACGAATACTAGTAAAACTAACGATCCATTTGGCGTTCTGAAGTGAACTGTCAGTTTAACCAAAATGATGAACACGTAACACTGTGCTTGGAATGATGACAAGATTCTGGCATTACACACGATATGTCCCGTCTGTGTCTCTCCTGCGACACCTCGCGCAAAACCGAAAATGAACACGACATTCAAACTGAACAACCCTTTGCAAATTCTAAAACAAATTTAAAAAGAATGAATAGTATTCGTTTTTGTTTGAACTAAACTACTTTTCAATGTCGCTATTTTTATCAAAGAAAACACGAAAGTTTTGAAATGTTTCATTCAATCTTAACGTTTATTATAAAATTTTTATTTAATTGTGTACTGGTGTATATAGCTTAATATTCAATATGACAGATATTAAATAATAAAAGTTGTCTTGCATTTATCTGGGATATTGATTGAAGTTTTAATTGAAAAGAAAAAAAAACTTGACAGCTATAAAATGAAATAAGTATAAAAATTATAATAATCTAATCCAATAAGTGCGTTTTGATAATCTAGCAAAAACTCGTTCTAATTTTGTGAATTTTATTAGTTTTTATTAATAAAGTTTGTATTGTTAGATTTAAATTCTGTACAATGTTCCCGGAAACTTTAATCTTAGATGCAAAATTATCTATATGTATACATAGTCGAGGATAAGTATGTTTTATGAACTTTGAATATCTGATTTTTATTAGTTTATCAAAACTTGTTTACTGGGAAAATTGATATTCAGTGTTTAATAACATATCCATACATGACACTGTTTTTTATCTGCAATAACAAAGTTTTTTCAATTGATTGAATTATCTAAATTAACAGTATTGGTTGCAAAATATGTTAGAGAAATTTTTAAGAATAGTACAGAATAAATAAATTAAATATTTATTATTTTTTGTATTAGGGTTTTTACAAGGACACCGTCGAGTTTTTCTTTGAGGGTCGTAACGAGTGTAAAAACTTTTGGAAGAAATGTGTCGAAAACCACGGTTTCTTTCGCTGTACTATAGTGAAACGAGTAGTGCGACAAAAAACAAGAGTTTTGAGTCGAGGCTCCTCGTTTAGGTAAGCTTTTTACATATTATTAATATAAATTTTGCGTGCCTTACAGGAACGTTATTTTTAAGAATTATTTGTCATAAGCACAATAAATTCTTTAATTTATTAAACATTTTGGCTTAAAAATTCATTCATACGAATAATTCATTTTCTCTTGACATTTATATTTGGCGCGGATGGACGCCCATTTTATCTAACAAATGCAACTTCACGTTGACCTTTACTTTTTAAGAATGAAAATAATTCAAACAAGTTTCCTTACAATTATGTTAAATGGTTATCTATATTTTAGTTTACATCACTGTAGTTTAAGGCCGGGTACCACCTTTGATGCTCATTTTGTGCCATCTATAAAATTTAATTATAAATTACCATGTTTGTCTTCGATTTTAGTTCATCATATATATTATGATTTTAGACATTTCAATTTATTAATCAAATTATTTTATTACAAGACAAACATCTTTATGAAATGCTTATTTGTATGCATTATGTTTTAATTTTAGATAAATTAAGCGCATTCTTTTCATACAAACAAATGCATAATAAGCAAAAAAAAAACTTATTTAAGGAAACAAAGCATATTTTAATAAATATATTTTTTATTTATAATAGATATAGCGGCAAGACGCAAAAGCAGATCGTTGAGTTTGTACGAAATAATTACGTCAAGAGGCAGACTTTCCACAGGTGAGATTTTGTAATAGATGAAAGGCGAGCGTTGTTTGGACCCCTATTTTATGAACATCCCAGTAATTAGTAGATAATAGTGCATGAGTACTATTGTGTATGCCCCTTTCCTCCTGTTATTTGTTCAAAGCAGAAGATTTACACATGGGCTATCTTTTAATACTTGAAAATATTGACACAACAAAGTAAAATGTATACAATTAAGTTTAATTTAAAAAGAGTTCGAATTTGTTTACAATTTAACAAAACAACAATGTATAAGATAGTCAAACAAATTCTTAATCAATATTATCAATACTTTAATAATATCAAGCTATTTTAAGATAACTCATGTAAAAAGGAGTTCATTTTTATAAAATAATTCAGACTTAACTTATGTTTCAAATAAACTAAAATAGCAAAATAAAAGTCAGTCACTATACACATATAAATTTATATTCAAATTGAATAGAACTAATGATGTAACTATTATCCACACGTGTGACTTATAATTATCCACAGATTTAAAAAGTATAATGATTTATTCTACAATATACAAACCTTTATTGTGTATATATATTTTTGGCCATATATTATGACAACACCATAAATTTGAATAATTTTTTATTTATTACATTGAGATCACTTTTCATTATTTATTGGATCAAATAAAAATGTCAATAATGTATACTTTTATTAACATTATTATATATATTAAACACATTTTTATAAGAATAATATCACTTTCTGAATAATTGTTTTTTCGTAATATACAAATGCTTTACTGATATTTAGTATAATATATACCTAACAACTGTAATGGTTTACTTAATCTTAAATTGAGGCAATTATAGTTACATGAATTGAATATTGTTATATTTATTAATTTAATAATGCGGTAACTGAGATATTGAATATTTACAAGAATAGACGAATCAATAAAATAAAAATAGTCTAGTGTATATTGACTGCCCAATAAGTTGACTCCTTTTAAATAATTATTCTGATTTGAATAATTAAAGGTTTTCATCGATGTGTGCACCCTGTGGAAAATACGGGAGGTGGCATGGTCTTGTTTTTGCCGGGACACAAGTCGCTAAGAAATGACCGGTTAAGCAAAAGAAAAGAAAATTTGACAAAGGAACTTAACCCCCATTTTTTTATTATTGCTGTATTAATTTAGTTGATGTGGTTTCGTTTATCAATGTTGCCTGCTTGGACAGGGTTGGCGGGGAGTCAGGCTCACCATCAGGCACGATAAACCCGATTGATCTGTAACAGTTATCTTTCCTCCTCCCCTTATTTTGAACTCACCAATTCGTGATCAATACTTCATCTTTTTATGGCAATTATACCTCACTGTGTTTCGGAATAAGTTAATAGATAAACAGAAAGACTTCATACTTGGCTCTCATGAGTTTATTTTTGTTTCATGTAAATAATGATAATTGTTCAACTCTTGTTGTCACTTAAAATTTATCCATGCACGGACGATGAACTTATCACTGTACTTTCAATGACTTTTCACCGACGTTTCACAAACGTTTCACACATATTTTTAATCATAATTTAGAATACTACAACGGATTTGAATAGTGAAATGGAATTTACATTTCTTTTTTACCATTGAGCATGTTGTCTATTCAATTATAATGTATTTGTAAGCCATCTGTAAGCAGAGTGTATAGGATACTAAATAATTATTTCACGAAGCAGACTTTCGTCTTCGTATTCCCACATTTATTTCTTTATGTCATCTTAATCCACGTTAACGTGTAAATTTTATATACAACAATAAAATATTTGTCTTTCATTTTGTTACCAGTAATATCTCAAGTCTAAACATATCAATTTAAATGTTTTATAATTGAAACCGACTTTCTTCAAGTTAAAATGTTCTGACTCTATTTATGCTTAGTTCAAGTAAGAATGCAAATACCATTCACTGTGACGAAAGTTATAAGTAAAAATTAGTTGCAACGAGTTTTTGTCCCAACAACGAAGGACTATTTCTTAAATGAACTTTAAGGACAATATTTAGACTACAATAGTTTAGAGTATGTACCCTGAGTGTATTTTTACGCATATTTATATATTGCAAAGTCGTGCACCACACAAATTGGGACAAATCATGCCATTGCATCCGATTGTAACATTTTCGGTATCAGTTATCAATTTGGTGGGTCATTTTCGATTGTTCTCAAGATTAATATTTAATCTACAATCATGTGGCATGACGCATATTTACTTCGTTCAGTGTGCTAATTATTACAACTTGTCGGTCACCTCCAACTTAGTAGAATAAGTAGTAAGATTATAATTAGTTAATGAAATGATTGATTGAATGGTGCAGAAATAGATGATTTCACAGTTATTTAGAGATTATGTATTTTTCCTCTTTTTGATAAATAGTCAAGAGATAAGGGAAATTAATAGCGATACACATATATACTAACACGCACACGCACACATATACGATTGATGCCTTATTTAAAGTGATGGCAACTTGAATACTAATGGGAATTATTGGGAATTATTGAAACAAAGTCAGAATTATTGAAAAATTGAAAAATCTCGTGTTTAGTTAGCATAGGTCTGATGCTGAACTTGACTCTCTCTTGCTCGTAGGTCCAATTCGTTCCGGCAGACTAGCAGTGGTAGGGCATTGCAGGGCTTGGAGGGGGGAGGCTATCGTGGCGCCACCTCAAGCAGCTCCCTTATGGGCAGCTCCAGCATCTCTGCCCACCCCCTCCTGCCCCTCGGCGACCCCGGTATGTACCATGACCGACACCAACCACCACATAATGCTTTCTTTATTTGTTCAATTCCTATTCCGATTCATCTATCATTCAGTACTATTACCAATTTGAGTAATTTAAATGAAATTTTTACGATTCTGTTTAATTTTTTATCATTATCATTTATTTAAGTTATTATTATCGTTATTATTATTATTATGGTTATTTATACAAGTATTATAAATATATAAATATTTATACAAACTGTCCTGTAGTAGAGTAGTAGTCTAGTGTATTGTAGGAGCTTCGGGTTAATATATTTGAGTAAAAAGTCTGTAGATAACGTAACAAAAGTTCTGAATTATGTTCAATGCATTTTTAAATATTTATTTCGTGTTTAATTTATTTCTTTAATTTCGTATAATGTGCTGTTAATAATATTGATTACTTCATTTCAGAATTGGGCAAAGCTTTACCAGTGGGCACAAACAATTTTTCCTACTATACCTACTTTGTAATTAATCACTACATTTTTTTAACGTCAAATGTTGACACCATTTATTCTGGATGGTAATATTAAATTTTTTATGTAATTTAATTAAATTATTCAAATATTATTATCCATTTAATTTTACATTATAAGGTAATTATTTATAACTTTTTTTATGTCCATAAAATGCTCTTAAAATTGTGATAATAGAATAATTCTAGTGAGATACATTACACAAGTAGGTAAAATCGCTGGAGAAATAAGTGTTTGTATATTGCCCGGTTTGCTTTTTTAGCTTAAATTAATATAAACATACCTTATTAATCGAATTATTGAATGAAAAATAAAATAATGATAATGATAAAAAGTGTGCGAGAAATGACTTATTTAAAACGAGATGAGCTTCTTTTTGTTTGTGAAGCCAAGATAGAATACGATGATAGGACTTGAACTAAATTTTTTATTTATGTTATTAATATTAATAATTATATATATATGTGGACGTAAAAACGTCTAAAGAAAAATATTTTAAACCTTACAACTGTAGTAATTTCAGAAACATTTTAATTGCTTCATATATGTTAACGTTGACAAAATTGGAGCATATTGCTATAATGAATAGCTCTTCATACTTCTCATAAACTTTCAAACAAAGTTATATATAAGATAAGTTTTTATACATTGGATTTATATGTACAAATTTTCAGAGCAGATTTTACAAGTTAAATTTGAATATAATACCTTAAGTTATAATAAAATTTAATATAGGGAAAAATATTATTCGTCTAATCGACATGTATACACTCTCAAAGATATTATATCGTCTCTAGAGTGACAACATTATCGCACCCAAATGTTTAAGGGTTACTGGTTCTCCTTTGATTATAGGAGAAATAACGTAAAATTATCATTAATTAGTTGATAATAAGTGATGCTCAAAATAGTAACTTTGAAGTCAATGTTATTATAGATTTGCGATTGTTGGTTCGAGATCGAATCAATAAAATGTGTATGGTCAAGGAAGCAGGTAAATTATATGGATCCAAAATTAAAGCATTTTATTTCAGCTTTTGCCGGTAGAGATGCGAATGTTGCAAGAGTTATTCTTTACAGTCACTTCTGTGACTCCTGAGTTACAATTTAAAATTGATTTCCGTAACTGTTGATTAAAAATGTGTTTTACGAAAGCGTATAATTCTATTTGAACGCAGCTCTTAATAATCATACTATATAAAATAATTAGCAATTAGGAGAGCTGGTGTTGAGATCCTGGTAACTTGCGCTACTGGCTTCATCCTTTTGAAAGCTATATAATTGTAATTGTTAAACGTTTGGTTCAACTTGGTTCAAACGAATACCGCACACGTAGATGTAATTAAAATGGAATGATATATAATTCAGTGGTACGTGGTTAAAAGATGGTTTTCGAGCGTAAAAGGAATTGTGAAAGGACTTGTTAAAATTGCAAGCAAAAATGCAGGGATCTCGTCTCGATTCGTGCATCCTCGCACACTTGGTTAAAGAAGTGAAGTTAAAGTCAAAGGGTTCGAGCGCTGAACGACTATTTTTGCATATTTGTCTCAGCTCTGGCAACTCCAGCTCTGTCTCTGTCATGCGGTTCGATGACACTGGATTCTCCGACGACTGCGACGAGTGTCTCGGGGGGCGTGACGAGTCACCGTCGCGACGACACAGTTACGTCCTTTCGGACGCTCACCTCTATCGACGTCCATTCGCCAGCTACCCCCAGCCTGGTTCAAGCACAACGACAGTCGCATGCTACCAGTCAACAACGGATTTCATCAACAGGTCGTATCAGCCCCTCTAACAGTAGTCCCTCTGAATTTCCCCAGCCAAGACCCATTCCCCGACACCCCTGGCAGCGTTCGGCAAGCTGCCGCGAGTTGTACGCCTCGAGCTTCGAGGACTCGGGCAAAGCGCGTCCGAAGGAAGAAAAGGTGGACGAGGCTACCCTGACACCCTTCCAGTTGCCCTCCCAAGGCGAGCTTGACAACCCCATTACCCGCTACGACGAAAGCAACCGTTCGTACAGCGCCGCGAGTTCTAAGTTACCCTCCCTCGATCACGATTCTATACCCGAGCGCGTATACAGTAGCTCTTACCCGGGAACCTCCTCATTGTCAACCGAATCCGGCCACGAGGAGTCCACGCCGGCGGGTGATCTATCGCACGACGACTTGTCCCATGATTCTTACGAATTGTTGGAGCGCGAACACGAGTGCGAGTACGAGTCGTACTCGAGTCCGCGTGACGAGAATGAGCCTATGTCGGACAACAGCGACGAAGGAATCGAGCCCGAGATGTTTCAGATGGACTCGGAAACTGATTCCTTCGTCAAGCACAAGTCGAGCAAAGACAAATCCGGCAGGAAGAATAAGTGTAGCGATCGCAGCTTGAGCGCGACAAAGAATGACGATGATTTTCTAATTAAGGAGTCCAGAATACATCGATCGGGCACGCAGATCGAGCGCAAATTTGAAATACGACAGACTAATTCGGTAGAGCTGCATGCTGTATTATTGCAAGACGTTAGCAAAAAGCAAGACCCTGTGATTTTGCAGGTTCAAAAGCAAAAAATGACCGTGTTAAATGAATTAAAGAATCTTAAGCCCAAGCACAGAATTTCTCACGTTGATTCGGAAGTATTGAGAGACGAGGGAATTATGAGGCCAAAATCACGCATAGACGACGATTTGAGTCCTTCTGAGATTAATAAAACAATTTTGGATAAGGGAGCGAAAGGCAGGACATCAAGAGCCCGTAGTATTGCAAGTCTTGAAGAGCAAACACCCCGGCAATTAGTTCAGACGGGCAGTTTGGGTCGAGAGACTCAACGCAGCCATAAGTCGAGAGAAAAGAGCGAGTCAAAGAAATCGTTCGATAAGGAGGCTCGGAGGCACAGCCGAGAAGAAAGGAAGCGCGAGAATTCGAGGGAAATGCGAAAGACGGATAAGAGATCGTTAGAGAAATATGAGTCGCGTGAACGGTCTAACTCGAGGGATTTCAGTAATAAGTTTTCCGAACGAATGATAGATTTGCGTGAACTGCGACGCAGTATTGAGCGGTTAAACTCCGGTGAAAGGGACGAATATTCTGATTTCCGTGATCTGTTCTCGAAACAGGAAAAATTAGGATTACGAGAGTTGCGTAAAAGCTTAGAGAACCTTGATTCTAAAAGTTCTCGCAGTTTTCACCGTCAGTCCAGTCACCGTCAACGCAGTATAGAACGGTTGGATTCTGCTGAGTCAAACTCCACTTCTAAACCAGAATATCAGCATAGGCACACACTGGAACGGTTTGATCTGACTAGTCAATTCGATAGACCAAAGTCACCCAGACGCAAGAGCATCGATCTGTTAGTCTCTTCGTTTGTCAGAGATAAATCCTACTCTGATGTGGATCCCCGCACAATTCAGTGTTCGGGTTATTTTGATCACAGCTTCGATCGATGTGACATTCCAAATAAATCGTATGATAAGCGAAGTGACTATAGGAGGGAATCAAGAGAAAGGAAGAGCTTCGAAAAACTTGATTCTGCGGAAAGAAGGAGTTTTGAATATTTAGATCGTTATAGCGAGGAGCCACGCAGAAGTGTAGACAGAATTGATTACAAAGAAGTTCGGAAATATATAGACAGGTGTCGATCCGAAGAAAGACCGCCAGAAAGGGATGACTGGAGGTCGTTGGAAAAAGCTCGCAAAAATAGTGAACGTCGCGAACGAGAGTATCAGAGTAAGTTATCTTTTGATTCTCGAACAGATAATATGGCTTCCATGAGTGGCGAGAAGAAAGGTTACAAAAGTGAAACGATATTCGCGGAGTATGTACCCAAGATTGTTGGTAGCGTGGTGTTGGGTTTTGAGGATAGTGCACTGTCTTCCAGTCATATTCCTGTAGAACGAGCTAAGAGTGATCCGAACTCTGGTAGGCAAAGACTGGGTTCTAATAATAAGCGTCACATGCTTACGCATCAAAAGTCAATAGATCTTACTCCTGCTGACTCGGGAGATGAGGATCCATTTTCCGAAGGTGCTGCCATTCAAAAGCCAAACGTTGATATACCTTATACTTTGCACAAACGGCACGTAATGAATGGTACCGCTTCCGATGAAAAATCCGAATCTGATAGTAGCAAAGCTATCACGGCCACAAAGGCTTTAGTCGCCGATTTACCTAAATTACCTTTAAAATCTATTGCAGACATCGCGTTAGATTTATCAAAAATACAATTAAATAAATCCAGCACAAAACTAGGTACGGAGAAGCCAAAAGGTATCTTAGTTAGTCCTGATAAACCAAAGTCTATTTTAAGTCCTTCAGACAAACCAAAGAGTATTTTGAGTCCTACGTCCAAATTGTCTCCAACTGATCATAAAACTTTTGCGGGAAATAATTTATCACCCAGTAACAGGAGCCCTTCAAAGTCCCCTATTGTATCACCAAAATCCAGTTCATTAGATCGTAACAAGTCTAAAGCAACGGGAGATAAAGTGTGTACAAAGTCAATCAGTTTGGATAAAAAAATGAAATTAGGATCCACGGAATCAACTATCACTATAATTACGACTGATAAAAAATCGCTCAAACGTTCCCCCACTGATACTTCTGTGATGATAGTTTCTGCGATAGAGAAGAAAAGGTCACCCGATTCTAGTTATAGGAGCCCCACGTCTCGAAGTCCAATATCTAAAAGTCCTACCTCTAAGAGTCCGAATTCTAGAAGCCCAAGTTCACGAAGTCCTACTGTCGCTGATAAACTAACTAAAGGTAAGTCTCCATTGAACTTTGCTGCTGTAGTGGGGATTGAAATTAAACAGGAATTAGAACGAAGGGCAAGAGAGAAATTGGCATTGCCGGATGATTCGCTGGAAAAACAAGATAGTATTGAGAAAATTCCGTTACCAGAAATACCGGTTAGGGTAATAGGATCGGAAAGTGAAATCCTTCAAATGGAAGGGAAAACTTCGCCAAAGATTATTATGTCTCCGGTTAAATTGAGAGAGGAGAAATCGAAAGATTTAGAAAAACCAAGTATTCCTGAGAAAACTAAGCGAATATTAGATAGAATTGAATCAAAGTTCTCCGAATTGAATAAGAATTCGAGTACCAAGGTTCCGAGACCCAAAGTTATAGACACGGGTTATGACGATTTTGTCGATCCCGTGGCTGATCTTCCACTCGATGATGTACCCGTGAAACCCGCATTTGAATTAGATAGTCTTAAAGTACCGGAATTCAATTCTTTTATCTTCAGGCCGCACACTGAATCTTTTCGCTCCAAGTCGTTGTCTTTGGCCGAAGAAAAAGCCTCGATTGATACATTGTTATCCCCTGAAGTGGAAAATAAACAGTTTTTAGACGTCTCGCCGAAGAAAACTAAAAAGTCAAAAGCGGAAACAAAGAAAGATTTTCAGAAACAATCGAAGTCTCTTGAGGGCGACAAGCCACCTTTAAAGAAATCAGGCTCGAAAGAATTACGAACTTCGCCATCTCCAAAAATAGACAAATCAAAATTAAAATTGAACGAAATGCCCCAAGAAATAATTGTAATTGATTCTACAGATGTAGTGCCAGAAGTGAGTATTATTCAAAAAGGAAGATCAAAATCAATTAGCAAAATATCTTCAGATAGGTCATTTGATGAAACTAAAAGTTCTAAAACAAAGTCGGCATCAATCGACGATGAAATGCTTAAGAGTTTTCACAGCACAGAAAAACAAAGACCGAAAACTTTAGGCATATCAAAAAGTTTAGGTAGCACCGAAAAGAAAGATTCTGTCGACAAGGTATCGCCCAAGAAACGCGTAATATCCAAAATTATGACTAAAACTGATTCAGCTAAATCAACGGATTCAAGTAGGTTTGATCCTCCATTGCCACCGTTACCTAACGAAACTGATTCTACTGTTATTCTCGCTCCTAATATTGCTATTAGTACCACTGCATCTTCTGAAACTCTCGGCCAATCAACGAATGTTTTTAAACAACCAGATGTAATAGCTAAGGTTGTAAAAATGTCGGAATTGAGGTCAGAACTACAGGATATTAAAGCAGATTCCGATAAAAAGGACGTTAAAAAATCTATAACAGGACAAGAGCTCGTAAAACCACCAGTTGTTTTGAGAAAACCTGGTCAAAGTCCTGTACTATTCGCGCGAGCACGTCTTGGTTTGTCGGAAGGGAGCGGGATTGGAGCATTACAACGACAAGGAGCTACTCAATCTCCGACATCTCAACGAAGAGCGAAATCTCTTGATGCTCCGATTATTTCATTACACAGACTGCCACCGGTGAATGCGTTTTCAAGTAAAGATGACACGTTAGATATGAGCGAAGAAGTAGCGCAAAAAGAAATGGTGCCAAATGAAAGTGCCGATTCGAACGCAAGTTCACAGGCACAGCCAATACAACAGATCACTTCGCCAAATCACAAGTCTGACAGTACTGAACACACAACTTTACCAGAAGTATGTACGGATTCTTTATCGGTGACTGAAACTTCGGCCCAATACTTGGAATCTCCTTTAACGGAAAACAATGAAATAGTAGTATGCCCAGATTTAATACCTTACGAACAAGAAGTTAAATTAAAAACAGCTTCTGGAACGATTGCCAAAGAACCAAAATTATCTAGCATCGTTAAGATGTTTGCACATGCAACATTTATTGATCAAAGTTCCGTTGAATCAAACACCGAACAGGACGCAGCGAAAATAAAAGATTTAGATGGTAGTACGCTATCAAAAGTTGATCCTTTGCCGGAATCTATTGTAGAAAGTTCGATTAATCAAAAGGAGAAGGAAGTAAATGAAGAAGTAACAAGGATTGTAAAAGAAGTTTCGGAACCGATCAGTAATCAATCAGTAGATAGTTCTTATATTTTAGTTGAAAAAGATGATATGCCGAACGTTACTGTGAATATTTCGCAAGATTATAATCAAGGAGATATTGATTTTAACCAATCAGATATAGATATGGTTAAATCTCCCATTCAGATATCTATTGAAGAGTGTTCAGATAATGATATGGAACTTAGTGATACTCCTGACGATCCAGAAGATCAAACTTTTCACGTTGAAATTGATGACAAAAGGGATAATAGTGAGGACACTTTGGATTCGTTAGACACTCAAGTACAGATGCAAGGAATTGATAGTGAGCGAAGTTCACCTGATTATTTGGGAGACAAAACGGATGAAAAGACATTAGTTGAAGTAGAATTAACCCCAGAGTATTTAGAGATGAAAAAGGAAGAGGATGATGCAGTAGAAAATTTGCCAGAAGATGAGCCTGCTACGAAACCAACAACTCCAGAAACTCCAGATAGTAACCGACTGAATGTGGATAAAAAACTGAGGCTCAGCGCTGAACGATCTAGAAGTGATGAAACTAACACGTGGACACCTGATCGAGATGATCCAGATTCGAGTTCGTGTTCTATCGCTCGACCTTTAGGTATAGGTCAAATTCAAACGATAAGTGATACTCGAGAGATTGCACAAATGAAGCTTGTGAGGTCTTTCGGTTCTGCTGAGGATGAAAGTAGCAGCAGTGCTGCACCTAGGCCGGAACTGAGTTCAACTTGGAGACCGTTTCCTTTAGAAAGTTCTGGTAGTTCCAGTTTAGAAGAAGGTTGGATACCTCAAGATGACAGCAATCTACAAATTTATTCGGAGGATAACAATGATCCAAACGGCGACAGCATTCAAGAAGATATAGTTGATTTTCCAAGTGGCATTGGCTTTCCCGTCGGACCAGAAATATTGGCCAGTTATGGTGCCTTTTCTTTATCTCGAACTTTATCACGAATATCGGAAAGATCGACAACATCTGAACAAGACAAGAGCGACCTTGACGATTCCTTTAAACCTAGTTCAAGGTCACCGAGTCTTGACGATGAATCATTAATATCTAGTGACCATCAACCATCATTATCTTCTGATCCTCCTTCCGGAGCTGGTTTTCCTTCGGTGTCAGAAGATCGTCGAACTTCTTCGGAACTCCCTGAGATACCAATCGATGTAGCTGGAGGTCCGGTAGACGACGGGAAATCACCAAAAAGACGAAGATCTCGTTTAACTTTACAGACATCCGAAGACTGGCCATCTCCACCGTCCTCACCACTCTTTGATAATACACCTATAATTAGTCACGTTGAAACATTTTACATGGACATACGACCCGAAGAAGCTGCAAGAGTTACGGTTACCGATAGCACAGATACCACTACCGGTAGGGTCGATCACGAGAGTGATTCTGACGAGGAGAATCGAACATTACACGATGATCTTCATTCTACATTCTTGGAAGAACCAAGTTCTGCTTCAGCTGCAACTACGGTTGACGGCACAGTAAAAATTGCGGTAAAACCAAAATCTAACTCTTATATAACAGGTTCCTCTCATAGCGAAGATACTTCTATGGGCTTATCTATGTCCGAGTGGTCCAGTTCAAATAACACGGTACGACAATTTTGTCAGTATTCCGGTACCAAATCGGATGATAATTCATTGACTGAATTAGGTGCTTCGATTTCTGATTGGTCCGGTAGCACTACTGTCATTCCCCAGCAATATATATCTTCTACCGTTCTAACTCAAAAAAGTCAAAATGACACGACATCAGATAAAAGTGCTGTAAGTTTACGCACTATGAAAAGTCAAGCTAGCATTCATCTCGAAGAAGAAGAGGAGGAAGAGGAGGAGATATTGCAGATTGAAAAAGAGGAATTACCAGAGCCAGAAGAGGAAGACGAGGAAGAAGAAACGTTAGAAGCTAGTAAGAACGAACCTTTTGTCCACCAATCAGAAGAAACTCGTCTTTGCGTTGAAAGCCAATTCTCTGAAGAACCGGAAGGAGCTCAAGCTCTAGGATTTCCAGATACTCCTCCACCGCCGCGGCTGCAAGATGACGATGATGAAATCTCGGAAAGAGATTTTGACATGATTCCTGAAATTCCAGATATAATGGACTTGCCAGGACCAATTCCAGAAGAAGATGAAGATCAGTACGACAATGTGCCAGCAATGAAATACTCTAATGATGATCAGGTGTGTATGCGCGTTGGCCGCATTGATAGTGGGGAAGACATGCATGAAAAATATGCAAATTTAACGGTGCGCAGCAGATCGGGAGATGATGATTGGTCTTTCGAAGATCGCACTCCTTCCAAATCTGAAGAGGGAAGTTCCACCATCAGATCAGATAGACCACAGTCTCGTCATTTCCGCGATCAGCGTCAAGGAACCAAATCTACCGAACGTCCGGTCGTGGTTCCCATTCGTATGAAATCAACGTCTTACTACTCAACCACTAGCCTCAGTGGAGAATCCACCACATCTAGTCCACCAATGCCAATCCGAACTCAAATTAGAACTAAAACCATGCCATATTCCACGAATAAAAGTCCACAAAGTGAAGGTGATACTTCTTCTAGCATGGATAGTCCCGCTCATACTCCAGACCGGGGTCAAAGAGCATTTCGTCGTAAAAGGCAGCAACGGAGACATAGAGTGGTTGTGGATTTGGAAGTCAAAGATGGTCAGATAGTATCTAGTACTGATTCCAGTTTCGATGTATCTACTATTCCCCCTCCATTATTACCAGAACAAAGTTTAGACGATGTCGAAGGCGAAGACGAAGAATATGAAGATATGTCAGAATCTGCGGTCAGAAAGTACGATTCCGCTCAACGTTAAATCATTTTTATTCCTCTTTTTTTGTCAGACTATACTAGACTGTTTTATACACGAAAAGATTAAGAAAAATGACTAAGATTGTTAGTAAACTGGGCCCATACTTGTCCAAACTTTCATTTTTATAACAATATTCGCTTTATTTTCGAAAATGTCACCCAAAAATTACTATTTCAGCTTAGTAATTGAACGACTGCTAAGAAGAACGATGCGCGTAACACGTATACTTTCTAACGAGCATATCTAACAAATTACTATCCGTGAGATAGTAAATTCTTTTCACGCCGTCTGATAACAACGCGCCTATAAAATGAGTAATAGTATTATTTATACCTAATGATGCGTTTTAGAATCGTTTAGTGCCGAATATAAAGCAGAATCGAAAGTCAAATTATTGGAAAGTATTCATAATTGTAACATTGTTTGTCCCTTGGCGGCAGTCTACTTGATCATTTCAGTTGATTTAATCGCCGTTTAATTTCATTAGTCCGATTGATGTATCTTGGCCTGACAAGTGTACATAATAAATTTGGAATTGAATAGATAAATGAGAAGAATGGAATTGATTGCAAATAGACGATCACCGAAAAGTGGAAGAACTCAGTAATAATTCTGGTTAAAAAGTTACGAGTGAGAAAGAAATTAATCATTATTTTATACATAGCGGACTGTTTGGTATGCATGCTTTCAAAGTTTCAAAATCGGAATTGTCATTTATGGTTGTAGTTTTGATGGGACGGAATAAATTGAGAAGGATAAAAGGCAGTTTAAATCAAAAAAACATCCTGAAGACCAATGAAGAGGACAAGAGCGATCAAATCGTTCCATATTTTTGAGTTTATACAGATGACAATCATCGCAAAGTAATATCGATCGGTTCAAAAGGGATATTATCGTACATAATAGTTCCTTTAAAGAGATTCGATTTGATTTCCACGGATAAAAGGGAAACAGTTGCGGAGGAAAAACTTGCTCAAGTAGATTTCTAATTAAAAAAGAAAAAAGAGAGAGAGAGAGAAGAAAAAAAAAGAAAAAGAAGTAAAAAAAAAAAAAAAAAAAAAGAAAGAAAAGAAAGCAGAAAAATGGAAGATAAGTAAACACACGCAAATAACGATTAAGCGAGTCTTTCGTTGGGTGAACATGGAATTGCAGTGTATAATACTGGAAACGAAAACGTATCTTATTTTGTTTTGACCCGATCTTCTTCTGTAGGGCAATTTTTTGTCAATGTAAGTGTAAGGGCGTGACACTTTAAGAGAACGTCAATTTAAGTCAATAAAAGGCGCACTTTACGTTTTTGGCTGTTCATACGGTGGTTTGCATTTTCAAAAAGTGCAAGACTAGAAGATTTATAATACATTAGACAACGATTTAATAAATACGTAACGCGTTATTGTGAATGTGTCGATTACAGTTTGCGTTTGTGCGTGTGCATATGCGTTGTTCGCTTGGAAGGGAAGTGAAGAGAAAACCGACGAATGATCCGAACGATTGTATACTGGACTCTTGATATTTATCCGAAAATAAACTTACTTTGGACTCTATCGGCTGATATATAGTTTACACGGGGATTACGTGTACGTTGACTTGAGCTCGAATTGTTTGCATTCTTTTGTTGTTGCATTATAGATAGTGGAAGCAAATTGATGTTATAAATCGGTACTGTTTATACATTTCGGGGTGGGGTTTTTGGACGAGCGTGCAGTGGTGGAAATATGCGTCGGCGTATCTGTATGTTTCTTTTGACGATGCAGAACTTTTACGAGCAAGTTGAATTATACAAATTATAAAGAAATATTTATTGTGGTAAACAATGATTGTTGCGTATAGAGGTACAGTGGAATGCTGATATGTTGGTTGTAATTTTAGCGCGTGTACAAATTCAAATTGATCATAATCAAAATTGTATAAATTTTATGACTCATTCGTATAAATGTTACAATTCAGTGTCAGACGAGTAGACCATGCTCGCGGATGTTTACGCCACTGTCGGGTCTCTTTTTAAAGCGCACGCGTAAATAAATATACATATACATATACATATATATATATATATACAGATATATAAATGGACGATTACGCGTATAATGCATTGGAAAAGGAAAAAGCATGAAAGCCGGATATGAAGACGCGCGTCGAAACCCCCGCGAAAAAAAAGAAAAGAAAAGAAGCAATTCTACGAGGAAAAACTGGCGATAGATTTGGAATTTAATTCGTTACACCAATTGGCGACGGCACGCGAGTAAGCAATTATTCAAATCGGCCGATGCGAGCGAATCAGCCACTCATTGAATGTTGATTCTCCTCCTCGAACTCGGTACACACCGCTCTCGGCGCCTGAAAAAGTGGTCGATGATATCGCATCGAATTGTGACGAATAACGAGTCACGTCCCGATCAAATTGGCCTACTTTCGTACGCTTACCGGAAGCCCTTGCTTCGATTTAATTCGTCGTCCTTTCAAAAGCTACCACACGAAAACACGTGCCTTTTACCGACGCTCAAAAGGCCGAAAAAATTGTCATTGTCGCCTCCTTTGCGAGCTTGCTTTGATTCGATTTACAATTCCTCCCCCCCCCCCCTCGCCCAGCCCTCGCCCAGCCCTCAACCCTTTCGCGAGATTCCTCGAAATTAAACGAAACGACATCCATTCGAAAATGTCGCTTCCTATTGATCCCGATTTTTAGGAAGCACCGCGCTGAATGGATCAAATGAAAATCATGGATAATCATGGATGTTGCATTAATAAAAATTCATTGCGAATCTAAGGGCGGGTGTGATTCGTTAATTGTGATTGCTATATTACTTCGTCGCAATAATTACTTGTAATTAATATTGCATCTCGTGGACATAATTATTATCGCAAGCATAGCACTCTAGATAAATACATATTTATTCGTATACATACGTAAAGTACACGCATGGAGAAGGATAAGCATACAAAGCATTTCGCCAATGCCGAGTTTTCACATTACTTCGTAGAGACTCGAAGTTTGCGAGGGCGATACATTTTTACGGTTTTTTGCAACATTCCACATCACAGGGTTTTCCACGAGCCAAAGCTCAATGACGACTCGATGACCCATTCCGTTAGGCATGTAAAATTACGTTCCCGGGAACTGTAACAAATTTCTGAGTTCATATTTTGATTTGCTCTCTATCATGAGCCTCCCAAGTTTTTCCCTTCTTATTTTCTCTTCTAGTTACTTTCGTTTGATTAATTTTTTTGGAATATTTCGTTTGAATTAATGGGAAAAAGCGAGTCCGGCGGTGAAAACGAAGCAAACACACGGAGAAAATTGTAATTTTGAAGCAACGCAAATTGGTGTTGGTGTAACAATAATTTTTAGTTAAAAACTAAAAATTAACAACATTATGGCACTGTTGGCAATACAGATTTATAAATTACAATTTAATAAATTATCTTGTAACTGCTGCATTTAATCTTATATAATCAATTGTGTTATTAGAGCATTGTTTTCTGTTATTCCAACATAAATTTCAACATATATTTAACATATACAACTTAACAGAGCAATTAATATTGTAATGACAGAAGCATTTTTCTCCGTGTGCACCTTAACGTGATGGTTATTGCTTTTATATAATTGCACCAGACGATGGCTCATTAGCAGCTCGTGGCTTTTTAGGTCTCGCATTTACGAGAGCACGCTGGGCATTTTTCAGTTTATCGATCGGCCAAGGAAAACGCTTGGCTTGCTCATCATAACACGTTCGCGCTCTTTCGTACGGCCGGTCGTTAAGTAAAAAATACCTCTAGACTTTCGCTCGCGAAATGCACCCGCTGCAAAGTCTGAAAAGAGCCTCTTCCTCTAAATGCACTTTTGCCTCGCCACAATTCGGATGATAAAGTGATATTGAATTTCTTGTTCAAGTCACAATGACTTGTTGAACCTTTTGCATTGCCGCGGTCGTCGTTGACTTAGTTGATCAGTAGCCGAAAGATTGTCGCACCGGTAAGAGATCAAAACTGATGAATCGATAAAAAAGGGGAGAAGAAAATAATAATAATGGTAATATTAATAATAATAATAATAAGGAGATACATTAAGATGCACATACATTGAAGCTCGTGGGGTATTTTGACGAACTAGGTCAATCTAATTGATTAAAAGACAAAAAATGTTTCGTATTAAATTTTATTTCAGAAGAATGCCCCTTAATATGAAAGGCACATTAAATTCACGTAAAGCCAAACGACTCTCGATGCATTGAAATGAATTTGAACAGTTTTGACGAGTGAAAATGCATGAAACGTTTGCAAGAATGTTGAAACTTTCATCGAATTCAACACGACCACGAGTAAAAGTTGAAACAGAAGTTGAGCAGAAGTTACGGTTATTTAATATCCGTTTATTTATTTGAAATATTTATTGTCCGTTGCGAAAAAATTGGTCGGCGATTAACCTTTTGGAAGCACGATTAAAATATGAAGGTAATTATTGGATAGAGCACCCCCCCAACCTATACTTTTTTTTTAAAGATAGGTTACTCACCTATGAAAACATATTTGCGAAAAACTGCCATTTTTACTCATTTTTGGCCATTATCTCTCTCCCTCTCTCTATCCAATAATTATCAAATTAATATTTGAAAAGAAAAGAATTAATAGGAGACTTGAAATTAAATTAATTAACTCTAAACAATTGAAAGCTCCTTTGTACATTGGGGAGAGGGTGGGGGTGCAGGGAAAAAACCATTTGGTTGTCTTTAAAGCTGATTTAAGGTCACCAACCCTACGCTGAGCAACGTGTCTCGTCGATCCACGCGTGTGTACACGCGTTTGAAAGCAATTTAAGCTCGTCAACCCCCATCCCCCCGCCCCCTCCGCCCAGTCATGGTTCATTTGCATCGACGCGGCGCCAAGGATCAGACTTGACTGTACAAAAGTTTCTATTTTTCATCCGGTTCTTTGCACCGCGCGTCATTCTTTCCCAAACCTCTTCCAACACTTTTTAAGACCCCAATAATATAGACATTCATCCGTTTCCATTTTCCATTGACCAAAATAAAATCCGGTGTTAAAACACGTGTCTACAACCTTTTTATAATAAAATTGTACACGGTAAAATATTTTAATAGCACCCGCGTGCGGTATATTTCATAGAGTGTCGGTGATAAATCACGGTAAGAATATCACGACAATCAATATTGTCAAGTTACAATTAATATATCATCGAAAATTGACACAATGTAGTGCACGTTTCCGTCAATTGTGCATTTTAAACGAACTATTTAAAGTCAAATATTCCGAATATTGTAAGACCAAGAAAGACAAACATGTAAAAGAAGAAGTAGGAGAAGAACAGGGAAAATTGGAGCGGGAGGGAGGGGGATAGGAACGAAAAAAAAAAAACATTGACTGGTGGAGCGAGTCGAACGCGAATCGTGATCCTTTTAACACCGGACTCTTTAACCGATTGTTTGATCCACTCAAGTATTTAAACCCTTTTGAATGAACCACAAGAATGCCTATTATTCAGAGGACAGAGTAGCCCGAAGGTAACCTAGATGTACGATTGATTGGACGCTGTTACGAATTGGAGGGCGCGTTGATCTTAGCATTTTGACCTCGGTGATTCTTGACAGGTGGCGATAACGACCGTCAGTGGGCCTACTCGAATGGGTACGTGAACTCGCCGGCTTGGTACGTGCCGTATCGGGTGAACCAGGTGCGTAACGTAATGGTTCACGCAACTCCCATCACTTTGACCAATCGCTTCCTACCGGCAACTTACCGATGAAGCGACGCCACCGCCACACTGGACACGTCCTTACTTTTACAGTATACTCTCGTCTCAAGTTTTAGCGATGCCACACCTCTCGTCTCGTTGTACCACGAGACAACGGGGAAAACTGCTTCTCCTTGTTACCTACTTGCGGCAGGTTTCAGTTGCTTTTTTTTCGTCTTATATTTGCTTTCCTTCTTTCTCTCTTCTTGCGTTTTTGTTCGTTGCTCCGTTCAACGATTGATGGAATAAGGTACACAAATAAGGGATAACAAATGTACGCGGTTCTGAAAGCTTTCTTTGAAAGATATAAGAGAGTGAGAAGCGGAAGAAGAAGAAAAAGAAGAAAGGGAAGAGGGTCGATCCCCTTGATCGAGGGATTTAGCTTTACTATTATTATTATTGTTAGTAGTAGTGGTAGTAGTAGTAATCTTTCGATGCAGAAGCAAAGCAATGTCTTAATGAAAACTGTTGCCTGCGAACGAAACATTGGTCTACTACTGATTAATTACTTTATAGCTTTCAATCATTTGCGTTTTATTGTCGTTACCATTTGCTGACGCGGCACAGTTACGAGGATTTGCCATTTGTCGGGGCTCAATTTCGAGCGCTGCAATCGCAATTCGCGGCTAGTAAGAAGACGGCTAGCGCGCCGAACAATCCAATCAAAGACTTGGCGCGAACCAAGATCAAACTCGACGGCTGTGGAACCAGCATTCTCTTATCAGCTTCACGGCACGTAGTCACATACACCTGACTTATCTCCCAGCAATCTTCCACCAATAGACAAACAATTTTACCCGTCTTTTTTTCAGTTATCCGATCACTTGCATCTTTTTTGCACCCACTGTAAAATATCATTGTCATTTTGTGTACCTTTGCAATTAACTTTATCGACACACACAAATAATAGTTGAGCCGAAACTTGAACGAATACAAATATTTTGTGTAGTGTGCAAAAACAAATTTTTCTTGGATTTTATTTCATGCAAATGGAAAGCCACTCACTGAGGATTATCATTTTTTATTCTCTCTGTCATGAATTATAATACGAATTATAGATTGAGCGCTGTTTTTATTCTTAATGTAACGAGTACATTCGATGCAGGTGATTCGATAAATAAATAAAAAAAAAAGACCAGTATATCGTTTCAACTTCAATTAGATCACATCACACAAACTTACATTGTTCAAGTTCTTTTATTTTTATGGTTTGGCTTGTTCATTAGCTTATTAGTCTCGCTAGATTTGAGATCATTTGATCTGCAAACTTTCCAACCAGAGCTAACATTGTTATGAGTAATTGTAAATCTAGATGGCGCCTAGCATCGAATGCAATTGGATTCATTTTGTTTGTTTGAAACATTCTGAAAATATTAATTTAATCTTGGAGAGAATAAAGTTGTTTAACGGTTGTTTTTTAAAGATATTTTATACCAAAGGAAGCAAAAGTATTTCACTTTACATTTCACATGTTTATATATTATTTCCTGTATATATTGCGGTTAAAGAAATGTTATTGTTATAACATTTCTTACTTGTATATTTCATTCTTAAAAAAGTAAAGCTCAACGTGAAGTTGCAGTTGTTAGATAAAATTAAATAAATAAAAGAAACTTCTCTCAAGTTGATTTATATCGGTTTCTTTGTACATAACAAATCATACGTTTTAAGCATGATTGCTTAACGGGGTTTAACTTTTGTACGTTTGAATTTGAATGTATACATATTTAATCCGCTCAGTAAGAAGGATCATACATAAGTTGTGTATGAAAATTACTCGGCACGCTTTCATTTAGACAAACAAACCATTTCTTTAATTCTGACAACACGTCTACCAACTACTATACGGTGAAAATAACTTTTGACTTATCGCAAGGTTGCAGTTTTAAAATTCAAATTGAATTCATACCCTAGTCACATACTGTACATAAATTCATTTAAACTTTTACGCCCCTTTCTTAATAATAATTGTCATCATACTTTTTTGGTTGCTTTAACGTGATTTAGATTCACAAAATCATTTCTTTTGTAATTCATGTAACACTGCCATGGCCAGTTATGCAAAGATATTTACATTCTTGCTCAAGATATAGTAAAGCTCAATTTGACCATGTTGATCATCTATGTGGGTTGTTAAAATTTTCAATTCAATTTTATCAAAGCTTATCATTAGTCAATGTAAAGTTTGACTGATGGATGCTTTGATAAAATAAGCCCGTTTCTGTGTTGTGTGGTACTCAATCCCTACCCTATCGTCCTTTAAGGATAAGACCAGCTCACAATTATATGTGTGAACCGTTACGTAGCGCGTCCCGATCACGACCAAGCCAACTTGTACAGCTCAACTTTGACAATTGTGGATAAAAGAATTGCGGTCGCGCCATCTAGCGAGGTGTCGCTTGACACTTAACCGCACCACCTGGCGGCGCAAAGTTACGAAACGCATTCGCGCGAAATACCTGCGATTGTTCGGATTCCTTGGACATTCCCCCGACGACTAACTGTGAGATTAAATCTAACGATGTTTTATTTTATATAATAACTTACAATGGTTTTACGTAACTTGTTGAATGAACTCGATACTCGAATATAAATGTTACTACATTTACACGTTTTTTGTAATTCTTTATCTTTATTAACATTTAAGACGATGTGTAAATATTCAACGGTTGTTCGTACTTTTTCGTAAGGTTTATCACGTTTTTTGAACTCTCGTTGTCCCATTTTAGAGACGTATTAATAAGATGCCACGTGATCAATGTCGAATTGTTCAGAGTCATCGCGTTACCGTCAAAGGATTATTACATTCTTATTTTTCTACGAATAAACTATTTAAGAAGTGCATTTGGCGCCACCTGTAATTCACCAGCATGAAACACTAGGTTCTCACCTGGAGAAGAGTCTACTGATTTCCAAAATTGATTTAACGAGCCACCAAAAGTGCTAAATGACTTTCAATATTTCTTTTAACCGTTGGTGTTACTGTTCATAAGTAATTTTGCATGGACACCTTTAGATCGATCTTATTTTGGTTGAAAGCCTATTCCGGATTGAATCATTGTTCGCAATTGGTGATTGCTTAGTAATCGGCAATCATAAATAATGATAATGATTTGATCACCGTTGACCGCCAAAGTGTACGTAAAAGTAGCCATAAATAGTGTACACTCAAATACCGCATCGAGCACCGCACTGAGAATTAAGTGTATACTTGAACAATTACTGCCCTCGAACCTTAATGCAAAGCCGCGTTCAAATCTTCAACATTCATGAAATCAGTTTAATAAAATTTCTCCACTGAAATGTTAATTGTTTGGATATTCTTTTCTTTGCTTTACACTGAGGTTCTAGCGCAGTGACCTCACATTTTCTCAGTGCACACCTGCTAATTTGATAACAATTTTAGCATGTTAAAATAATAAAGGAATTAATTTTTCTTACTGTATACTCTCCAATGAATGTACAAAAGTGCAATAGTTGATGCGAAAATGGCTAAAATCAAATGTTGAAATATTTTGTCGCACTATTAAGGGAAATAAATAAGTCTGCCAAGTGTAATGACTGAGTCGATGCTGTAATGCAACAACTGTGGCGTTTGAGTGTAACGAGGATTGATGATGACATCGATTTAAAGATCATGATGAATTAAGTTGACCGAGTATTTCATAACTCTGATTTGACATTTTCTATTTATGTCCATAGAATATATACTGATAAAGTAATAATTGTATCCTCTGCATGATAGGCATGATCCGCAATACGACCAATAACAATTGCAACTCAATCATGAACAATTTCTTTTCTAATCAAAAGAATGTCTTTCTTTTGACTTGCCTTTCAATTAATAATCGACCCCCCGTCGATTGATTCGTACGATCAATCGTTTCCATTCCAATGAATTGTTTGCATTCCTTTTTCTACTGACGTTTAAATAAGCAGTTAGTTCCGAACGAAAAAGCGAAATGGCTTACTGTGTCTTCCAAAGTAGCCCCGCTTAAATATTAATAGCATTAAGTACGGACCATGTCTTGTCATTCGGGTTTTTAAACCAGTAAGCATTTTTGACCTACGATTGTTTTCTTGTCATCCGTGTTTCAACGTAGGTTTAATTATACGAACATTCAGGGTGTCAAAGGAATGATCGCCCCCGACCGATTTAACAGTCAATTAAGACTCGATTATATTTCATTTCAAGAGCCAAAGTAGAGTAACCACCCAGTGGCAAATCAAATTAAGTTGATATAAAGATAATTATTTAGTACGAGCCAGAGTTTTTAATTAATACGTAGTCGAAGCAATCTATTAACAATAATAGATTTCCCCTTTACCCCCAAGTAGGGGGGATGTTGCTTATCAAAAGATTCGACTGTTTTAAATGGACTTGTGAACGCGCTGTTCATCAAGTGATGATTGCACGCGTTAAAATTCTTAATTAAAAACTCTTGATTTCCTAACTTTAGACTTTTTATGCAATACTTTAATATAAGATGTACATGTTTTTACTATAAAAGAAAAAAAATATATATATAATGATAAAATTTATCTTTATCTTTGTTAAATAATTGTACGTAAAAATGAATCGTTTCTGGTGAAATATGTGTGGCATTATCTCGACACCATTTTGAAACATTTATTGCTTTTCGGCGTCAGTTTCGGTTCAGCGTGCCAACTCTATTTACTTGAAAGTTTGGGCAGTGTTTAATGTAACCAGTGAAATGACGCATTTCATCTTTTACACTTTTATACTGGTAAAAACAATGCGCAATTGCCATCCTGTGGGAGTGACGGTTTGGTGGGGAGGGCGGTCATTCCGGATTTGCAGTAAATTTGTAAACGATACGGTTGGCGGCGGAAAGTGGGGCGTTATCGTTGACCGCCGATTAATTCCTATTGACGTTCGCGCGGTCATCAATTATCGTCATCAACTCCCGTACAAGCGATCGCACAGATATCAGGGGTAATGACTGTTTGACAGCGTTACTTGTACACCGCACTAGATACAAGTTTTTATTCGGCGATCTCATTGGTAATATAATGTGTGTATTGGAAAATGGAAAACATAGTTTCCGCTTGTCTATTAATTTCACTTAATTTCCATCAAATCCTATCATTTTATTGTCAATAATAGAATCATTAATTGTTGTGATATGAATTGTGACAAATTATATTGAAAATAATCGAGTACTTTTGTATAATGTTACGACAACGGCATGGCACATTGCGAATGTCGAAACAATGTGACTTTATTGATAGTTATAAAATGTATGATTTGATTCGAATATTCATCGGGCAACGATGAATAAACTAAGTTGACCATTTTTCCGACTTGATTGCAACATCGGCGTCGCATGATGTGTGCTCCTCGTTCGTAACATTTTATGAATCGGGAGAATGAATGAAAATCATTATCACATCGTTCTTCGTCTGAAATCGTGTGTCGTGCAATTTTTCGAACGGTTATTATTCAAATAATATCGTAATTGTTACAAATCTATATACGTTAACGCGTTTTTATCCCGACAATTGTTCATGGAAAACATGGGAAAGGAAGCAGACTAAGAGGGAATGATATTCCGTATGTAGGGGAAATTTATTGTACATTAATTATTGATACTTATGATAATAAATTATATACAAGGTCATAATGTCGTGGGTCTCGTAATTTCGCTTCTGTTCGGACCAATTATCATCTTTCTTACTTTCTTTCCTTCTTTCTTTCTTGTTCTCCTTCTATTTTGTTTCATTTATACTAGCATTGTACATCACAAAATTTGTTGGTTCCAAAACTTAATCTTGGTTGAATGAACTTTCATTGATTTTGAGTAATAAAATTTTCCACTGTTTTAAACAATTAGTTATATAACATTTAGTAATGAAAATATATAAATAAAAATTGTTATTATATCTTTTTGGTATTCTTTTTTTATTTCTCTTTTGGTATTCTTTAATATATTCTTTAATATAATTGAAAAATTATTTGGCAAATGTTCTGATTTGAGGAGCAAAAGTAAGGATAAAAAGATTTGTTTTATGATGGTTATAACATCACTTTGAAAACTTCTGAATGGACTCTACTTGTTCGTTGTTTCTTTTCTTTTACCTGCATTATTTCTTCGTCTCTTAATCGCACGCCTGGAATTGTTGGTCGGCTGGATAACATAACGATACCATGTGTGAGTAAATCCTAATAACACGTCCTTTTCTTTCGTTTTGTTTCCCTCTCTTTCTATTATTACCTTTTTTTTTTAATTAGGAGAATGTTGCGTATCTTCTTGTTTCATAACTTGTTCGTTCTTGTTGTCTGTAAATGCAGTCGTTTTTTTTCTTTTTTAGCCAAAGTAGCGCACCAGAAAGTTCCGATACCGTGTCCAGTGGCATGAAGCAAACTTTTTGTTCACATTTGTATAGCGTTAGAGAGTTGGCATCGGTAACATATCGTTGTCCATTTATTTCTCGTCCTTTTTTGTTACCTATTTATTTTGTCCATCTGGTTATTGATTTGGCAAAACTATTTGACTCCGCGCAGTAAGATGTTTTCTTTCTTTTAAACGACACTTTTTTGGCTCTTAATTGAATGCATTTATTTTAGCAACTTTAAGTTTCTTTTACGCTTAAATGTCGCACGAATGTTCTCGGTGGAAATAAATAAAAAGAAAGGTTGCAATTAATTTTTACGTTCACGTTAACGTTACAGTTAATTATTATAATTATTGTAGTTGTGCACGTACGAATTTATAGTAGCGAGCATTTTATTATGTACAAACCAGCCCCTTAAAGCCAGAGCGGTGTAACCTCTATATCACACCCCAACTGTAGCAATTATTGCAAAACTTTCAATATCTTAAGATGACACCGCTTGGGCTTTTTCAGGGCCTTAAACAGCCATGGAAATATGTATAATAATTAATTAATTCATGAATTATCTTGTAATACTGAGGAAAGCTAATCGGTCCGCTGTTTTCAAACTTTGTGAAATCCTGGCGAAACGGAAGCCTGACCCTGGTGATACCTGACACTGTCACGGTTTGGTCGCCGGCTTTCAGTATTATATACGAACAAAATGTCTATTTTGATTGTTTCAATGAAACCCAGATTATTACGACTAGTATTATTACTTTAGTTATGATTAATAAACAGATACATACATGTACGTATGTATGTGTGTATACACTGGGAGAAAAGTAGAAAAAATATATAAAAATACAATAAAATAATTTCAAATAGTGTAAGTATGCACTAAAATAACAATATTGTACAGCTGAATAAGCAAAACCTTTTTCTCAGTGTATACATGAAATATCGCAGATAATTATCACCCCACACAAATTAATCTCACTTTACCAGCTTCAAGTTAACGAATCCAGTTTATGTTAAAGAATAAAATTGCACCAAAGCATGCGTCACTTTAGACCGCTTTTTATATGGAACATATTTTGATTACATGTTGTATGTCTCTTTAACCAAGATGAATTGTCATGCTCATATTCCATATTTTGCAGATGTTAATAGTGGAGAAAAACTTAACGAGTCGACTAAACACAATGAAAGGGAGAACAACAATTTGGTGTATGCTAATACAAAATCACCAGAAAAACGGGCCAATGAACTACCGATTACAGATGATATAAAGGCAACCAACAGTCTTGAAGCTAGTCCTGCGAACAACGTAACGAATGCTGATGCTGATGAATCTGACGTGAAAAAGAACAAGGTAAATAATGGCTTAAGAGATAATTTCCGTATGAAATAATTCTAAAAATAATCAAATGTTCAACGACCTGCAAAGACACGTTGGAAATTGGGGCAAATTATAATAATTACACTCGTAAATATACTCCAAATCTAGATAATTTGTCACCCCTCCAAATAGCAGGCGAACGCAGCATAATTATGAGCAAACAAACAATTGTTGGCCACGTCCAACTATCATCCAGGAAAGGGGGTGACAAATCAAATGGACCAGGAGTAGCTAACTGAATTCTGAATAAAATTAGATGCCTAAAGCAAATTTAAATTCCATTTTTCGACTAGAGTACGGTGTCCGCGTTTTAATTATTGTGACTTAAAATGTTGAACATATGAATTGTTTAGTTTTTTTAACAAGTTTATCACTGATATATAACGTGCAAATAAACTCTTGGCTAGCTGACCTATTCGAAATAAAATTCTGTTTAATTATTTATTCTCAGTTATCAACAAATATTTGAAAATGATCGAATATCTTTCATGATAATTTATATATTTCTTTTAGAGATGGCCTACTGACAAAGCATACTACATCGCAAAAGAACTTTTAATGACGGAACGAACTTACAAAAAAGACTTGGATGTTATTAACGCGGTAAGCAACAAATATTATTGTTATGGCACACAAATGTTAACTTTATATGAATATTTTATAAGTAATTTGATTATAAAACTTGTTAAAATTTCTGCTGATTCGTTTTAACATTACTTCAATATTGTGTATCATTTGAACGAGTTTTTATTTTATTGAGTTTTCAAATTGTAGCAATTTGATCCCATTAGCAGTTGTGTATTATGTATCAAGTGCAGTCGCGCTCGTGATTTATGCTTACTTAAATTTCCTTCAAGCGATTTATTTGTCCATGTTACTAATACAATATTTCAAAGAAATTTAAATTTTTCAAGTGGTTTCGCGACGAAGTTTCCAAGGAATCGATTATAGAAGGCGAAGCAATCGTGAGTTTAATGGAACTTCTGGCAGACGTTCATGGACCCTGCCTACAGGAAATGGAATCACGACTTGCTCGATGGGAGAGTAATGCTCGGCACAGCATTGGTGACTTCTTGTATAATACACTGTTGAATGTCTTACCGCTGTACGATCAGTACTTGGAAAATCTCATACCAACTTTAGAAAAAGTTGAATATTTCACGCGAACCTCTAAACAATTCGACCAACTCTGTCGAGAGTTCGAGGCTCAAAAACATTGTTACTTGCCACTCACATTTTTCCTCTTGAAGCCCCTGCAGCGTTTATTGCATTACAACAGTATTATTGACAGTGAGTTGTTATTGATTAATTATCAATTGTGTCGATAGGATATTTTACTTTGTCACGATGTATTCATTTATTCTTTATTGAAATTTCAATTTCATCCAATTTTTTCTTTAATTATGATAAACTGTGAACAAAAAAAATTATCAAAAATCTTTAGTGTTAAAATATAGCATACATTATTGACCATAAATATTTTCACTATACGACATACTAAAAAATATAGAAAAAACATTAATTTAGTATTTTAAATGAAAAACATTTTGTCTTTTGTTTTTAACTCTAGCACTACTAGACTATTATCCGAAAGATCACACAGACTTTGAAGACTGCTTGGCCGCTCGAGATAGGTTGGGAGAAACTCTGATGGAAGGATTGACTGTGATGAATCAAGCGGTAAACTCTTTATACAAATCTCTGTTATTATTAATCTCAATTTCGTATCCTTAATTATATATATTATTATCTTGTATTTTTGTAGCAAAATCTTGCACATTTATATGAATTACAACGAGATATTAGTGGCTTTGAAAATTTGGTTCAAGAAGGGCGGCGATTCATACGACAAGGCTGTCTCCAACAATTCACTAAAAAGGGCTTCCAGCAACGAATGTTTTTTTTGGTAATTAATTTTATGTTGTTCTCATTATAACTATACGAAAAAAGATTAACGTACTAGAAAGTTTACACGTTTATTTAATTTAAACTACTTTTTAAACTGCAATACATATTAAGAAATGTAAATATAAGAATCAATTGTATGTTTTGCGATAAAAATTTATATCTGTTTAACTTGATTTTTATCTTTTTACAGTTTTCTGATGTGTTGCTTTATACATTCCGTATACAATCTCCGACACAATGTTTTCGAGTACAGGGACAGCTTCCAATAAAAGGTATGAAAATTGAAGAGGGACAAAATTATTATTGCAGCGGAAATGAGTTTACATTTGGCATACACGGTCAAGGAAATCAGTAAGTATTAATAAATATTAGCAAAAGTAGAAACTAATTATTTTCTTTATAACCTTTTATAAAGGTTGTAATCTAAACTGATTGAAAGAATTATATATATCGTTGATAATAAAAAGTATAATGAGAAAAAATATATTCTAAAGAGGACACGTGTAATACAAAAATTTAAGAAATAAAATATTTAATGCCCGCGTCTTAGAAGACGGACAAGGGTGCCTACGACAAAAAGAGGCATTCTTCTAAATTCCTACTTTACGTATAAATCTTACAAAATGTTTATATTTTTGTAGATCTTTAACAGTCGCCGCAAACAGTGAGGAAGAAAGAGAAAGGTGGATCGAAGATTTGTCTCAAACGATAGATCAAATTGATTGCGCGGATGGAAAGATGCCTTATTTGGACCTTAAATCCTCAAGTAAATATAATATGTTACACAACGAATAATAATTGCTTTGATAAAAATGTTTTTCATCATCACTTATAAAATAGATTAAAATGTCATCATTGATAATAAAAAATAATATAAAAATAGTTGATTGTAATCTTCAACAATTAAAATGATATTTTTTCGCTTATTATTTTTTTATATTGTCTTATTTTTTGATATTTATAAGAACAACATTTAAAAAGACAAAATCAATATACTTTATGTGTGTTAGTCTAATTGACAATTTGATTAAATATCAAAATTTTAACTTTACGGTGAACACATTGAGTATATAAGTTCCATAGGACTGTAATGAACTTATTTATAAATTAATGTTTTAAAATGTGACTCCGTAAGTATAAAAGTAGATACAAGACTTCATTAAATGTAACTATTTGTGTTTATAGTTCTCAGTTCTGCAGATGAAGCAGCCATTGGAGTGGGAAACGAAGTAGATAGAGCAAGTTGCGGCGGAGTCAAAGCATCTCAACGTAGTAATACTGCAGTTCATGTTTGTTGGCACCGAAATACAAGCATTAGTTACAGTGATCTGCTACTTGCGTTTCAAGTAATTACTTTGAATCTTTGTACTTTTATTTTCGCTATTACTATGACAAATTAAAATTACTATGAATATCGTTTAATCTTTTCAGAATCAGCTGAGTGGATTTCTTTTACGCAAATTTAAAAACAGTAATGGTTGGCAAAAACTTTGGGTTGTGTTTACAAATTTTTGCTTATTCTTCTACAAGTCTCATCAAGATGATTTTCCACTTGCCAGCTTACCTTTACTAGGCTATTTGGTATCTACACCGTCCGAAAAAGATGGCATAAACAAAGATTTTGTATTTAAATTGCAATTCAGGAGCCACGTATATTTTTTTAGAGCTGAAAGCGATTATACTTTTGGAAGGTAAATTTTTGAATTAAGAACAAAACAAAATATGAAAGATTAAAGAATTCTAATTTCACGTCCAATTTTACTTTACGTACAATATTACATTAAATAATTAAAACATATTTGAACATATGTATAATTTCATACGACTTATTTCTCTTTTATGATTTCTTTCAGGTGGATGGAAGTAATAAAAAGCGCAAGTCAATCTAACCTCCTTCAAGGTGGAATCAGTAAGAAAGAAGGATACTAGCTTTTGTTTTCCCTTCTGTTACTTGTTCTTTTTTATATATTTTTTATTACATTGAAAAATAGTTAATTAAATATCGCGGAAATAAAATATCCATTTTACTTCTTATTGAATTGTAACACTCGCAGAAATATGCATTAGTCATGGAAATACGATATGCTAAAGAGATCTCTTTCATGTTTTAGTCGGTTTCAAATCATTTATCTAATTTTGATTAAATAAACAACAAAATTATATATAATCATGCGTAGAATTAATGTTTCTGCTAGTCTTGCCATAAGAAAATAAAACAGGTTGTGGATTTTGCTATTTTTAAGCCAAATGATTAAAGTATATATTTTGATGAATTTTATGCTCGACTTTTGTTAGCGACATATAATAATAATTTGTATAATACACTTTTCAAATTTATTTATGGTTTTAAAGAAAATATTTAGATTTTATGGAATTAAAAATAAGAAACAATTCACATTATTTTAAATTTGTGCAAATAATATATAATTATTTTTAATTTTTGTAGTTTATATATATTTAAGTTATGTAAACAAAATTATGTTAATTGTTGATTATTTTTAATTGTATAGATTATCATGTAGATTTTAAAATGCCATACTTGATGAAGTGTACATAAACAGTATTTATAAAGGAAGGACTGTAGATTCATAATTTTCATGATAAAACATAAATGTTTGTTAGTATCGAGGAATTCAAGGGAGAATAATTGTTTTGAGGATTTATGTCAGAGATTGTAAAATTACATAAATTTGTATTATTAATTATTAATTTTCTCAATAAATATTACGGAAATATTACTGAAGTCAATCGTGATTTTTACTGACATACATCCTTAAACGTTACGGAACATTCAGTTCCCTTTTGTATATATTTTGGCATATAATCATTTAGGAATTTAGAATACAAATTTTAAAATATTTATTTTTAAATCCAGATTTATATTTTATTATTAATTAATTACTTAAAAATATTGCTTTTACTTATTCCTCTATTTTTTTAGTTATTATACATTTGATTCCTTATTCTTGCAACAATTACATAGCGCTGTGGTTCTTGTATGAATGCTTCAAGTCTCGGAATGTTGCATGAAGCAAGGGTAAAGAGTCTACCATAACGTTTGTGTTTTATCTGAATAGCTCGTGCAGTTATTCTTATACTTATATTTTTTCATATTTAATAACTTAATTATAACACAATAAAATAGAATTATACAAGTAAATTTTGTACAATATACTTGAAAACATCTTAATAATTGACAGTGATTTTTTCATTTGATAGCAATTTATTCAATATTTAATTTCCTTTTTTAACCTAAATATCTCTTGATGACGTCAAATTACAAATAAAGTAATTACGTAAGCCAAATATGAATACTGAGTGAGAATAAAATGCATTGTTCCATTATAAATTAAAGTATTTGTTATAAATTATTTTAAGTATAATTAATATATAATTTTCCCAAATAAGAATTGAATTCGAGAAGATATCAGAATGAAGTAAAAAAATACATCAAATAGAATTGATGAACTAATATTGTTGGTATTTAAAATTGTAACATAATGATTTTATAATAAAGAATTTTTTACCCATCTTATTATTTAGTATATATTGGATAAAATAACAGTGTCATGCTAATAAAGAAATGTAAACAGTGGAATAGTGGTGGTTATTTGTGATATAAAAATGAACTACCATTTAATAGTATATAAATTTATTGATACTAATATTAATGTAATATTACACAAATCACTTTTTACAATCATAAACTATATTTTAACGTATACAAAATCAAGTTTATACAATTCGACTAGAAACTAATAACATGAGAAGTAAAAATTAAATCATTTCCTTACGTCTTGCTCGTATTTCAACAAATTTCTACGTATTTTTCACACGATTTATACTCACCCATACAGAACCGTTCAATTTTTGCAATATTCTTGCAACTATGGAGGACTTTCACACGTTGCATGGAACCTTATAAGAATATTAGATAAGTTGCAACGTTACAATTCTGTTCAGGCATACATTATAAAAATATTTTTTGGATTCAATCTTTGGGTTGAATTTTATTACAATGTGATGTTTTTAAATATTGTTTCATTCGCTAACAAATTATAGCATAAGAATGCTCAGCTTGTCAATTTTTGTGCGACAAAAATTAAATTTTATTTTAAAGGTTCAACATAATGTATTCTAATTGCGCAGAATCAATAAATGTTAAATACTTTACTAGATTTTCTATACATTATATTTTTAACTTAATATATTAAAAAATGTAGAAAATATAATTTTACATCCTTTCTATTATTTACGAGAGTATATATACACAGAATAAAGTTTAATAATCATTTTTATGATTTATTATGATTGTAAATTTCATGGGCAATCTTATAATTTGATCATTAACTTATCTCTTTGAATAAATCTTTATCATAATTGAAGTAATGTTTAAATATTATAAGATCTTTCAGTTAAATTTTACACAATAATTTACGTTCCGTGCGACATATTATGACACGGGATATTTAAATGGTAATAAAGCCGTTTAAAATTGGCCGCCTCTAAGTACATTATGCGCCGTAAGCCGCGCTAGTGTGCCACCGAGAGTACGCTCGCGTTCGCGTTCACTAAGCGGTTGAGCGCCAAAAATTACTTTTCTGTTGCCGTAAAGGGTGTTGCTCGCGATAATTTAGACAATTCTCGTATGAAAAAAAGTATACGTACGAGTTCGAAGACAGTTGGACGCGTGTGTTGTGATGTGAACGCAGAACTTGGAATTCTGATAGGATAGCAAGATTTCGATAACATGTGCCACGTCTTTTAAGTACATCCAAAATGTTTAAACATCGTTTTATGAACTGCCTTCGTTTAATAGAGGTACCACTAATTGTATCATTGAATGGTTTTCTTGTTTTTATCCACAAAGGAACAAATATTGTAACCATTTGTTCTTTTCTTTCCCTGGTTAAAAGAACACAGGTTTTCATAAGACAAAACCGTTCTTATGAATTCCTGTGGATTTTGCAACAAAAATCATAACATGTTTACACATATTCATATGCAAGTATCTAGGAATTATTGTAAACATTAATAAGAATTCATAAATATGTATTTTTTCAATAAATTGGGTAAATTTTTCACATGTAGTGAATTTATATGAATATTCAAAGCAGTTCATAGATACTTGTACGTATTTGTGTAAACGTCCTATGGTTTTATCTGTTGCAAAAACAACAGAAATTCATAAGAGTAGTTTTATCTTATGAAAATCTGTGTTCTTTTAGCCAGGATCTCTTTCAACATAATATTTTCTTTCTATCTTTGCTGTTTTTAAGCTGTACAAATGTATTCATTGCAATAGAAGTGGGATTTTAAACTCTAAGAATTAAAATTTTAATTAAAAGTTACAATTTAATAAATACACAAAGTGTATTAAATTTAGCAAATGAATCGCACTCATGTTTTTCCATTTATTCCTTATACACGACATGTCTGCAGCCGACCAGCAGCGCTCCCTGCCGGTTGGCTCGTGTGGCTTTCGCGTAGCATCCCGAAACACTGACCATAGTCAATATTCTAAGAACGCGTAATAATTTTTAATAAACTCGACTTGCACACATTTTATTTTCTGGCGCAAAAGATTGCTGCACAACTGCAGCATTGTTTGCAATCTTATTGAAATTTGGCGGTTTTTGTGCTTTTCTCTTATTAGTCAGATTTCAGCAAATGTGTAGAAGAGAAAATAAATGAAAAGCAAATGTTTGGAAGTCGAGTGTATTGCATAAACATTTTTATAGTGTTAAAATAATATTTGTATAGTATTTATATAACGCCAAATATGTATTATTTAATATTTATAGTTTTTATACAAATTTTATGTATTTAGCAAGTATTATTTTAATAATATACAGATATTATTTAAATATATTATTAAGATTAATTTAGCATCAATTATTAATAATTTGCTCAATTATAGTAAAATATATTAAAGAAATTTATCATCTATATGTAATAAATTATATAAATATTTCCTATAACATTGATCGTTTGATAAAATAATTGAAACATTGTATAATATATTACATAAAAAAGTATGTAATTATAATATAAAAAAAAAATTATTAAATTATTTACTTATTAATATTTAACTGTGTAAATATTTAAAAAAACATTGAAAGAAATTCTTGCAATACGCTTGAAGCATATTTAAGGTATAGTGTTGAAATTGAAAGTAATATTTTTCGAATGTTAAGTTTGAAAGACATACAATCTTAATGTTTGCATTATATTAACATTTAAAAATATTTTTACTTGTTACAATATAAATCTTAGCCCCTATTAGGATTAGTTTGCACTTATTAATCGACGTAAAAAAACATTTTAACGTAGCCATTATTTTCATAATTTCATTTCCTTAATTTATTATTGGTACATCAATCTTCTTGTCTTACAAAAAATTGTAAAAATATAAAAATTTTCTTATCACGAAAGTGTGTCTTATTGCGGAATATGTATATTCTTATTACTGATATTAATATAAGTTAATTCCTTTCATTTTCTTTTATCGCTTTATATTGTTATATTGATTATATTTAGAAAAATTTGTCTTCAGTTGGCGAAATTATTTATCACTATTTGCAGTAGTTGGCAGCGTTGTGAAGTCACGCTTTTTCTTTGCAACTCTCCGTCCAATGTGTAACATAACATCACCAGTTTTAACAGCTTTGAATTCTGCGATCGCTTCGGCATGCGTCATACCGTGCAATGCTTTGGAATTTATTGATAAGATCTCGTCGCCTAAAAAGCAAATAATTAATATACCGAATTGCTACTTAATAAACCATCGTTTTCCTTACCAGAGGTAATGTATTAATATATAATTATGTATGGTGGAGGTATCAATTAAAATTTGAAGTAATTTCATAATGTTTACAATGTTGAAAGTTGATAATCCTTCAAGGAATCATTTACCTTCTTTAATGGTACCCAATTCTGCTGCTTGTCCATTAGGAAAGATCGTTTTCACATATATACCCATATTTCCCCTTGGACTATCCGTCCCTCCAACTATACTAAAACCTAGTCCTTTAAATCCAGGTCCTTTTTGAAAGCGTGCTGTAAGAATGGTGAAGGATGCATTTTGTTTTCCTGGCCGAGGGAGAGTGCAAAATCGAAGCTCCTCAGTCTCCGCAGCTTCGTCAATATCTTCTAATTCCGAGTCTGTATTGAGACCTTCGTCGGTATCTTGAACTCCCTACAAAGACAATCCTTCAAATATTCGCACATTTAATGTTCACAAAGCAATTCCTTAAGCAAGCTCCCATATATGTTTGACACGTGACTTTGGTCATATTGGAAATTACTCGCGTGGAAATACTTTGTGAAATTTTCTAGAATCCTGGCAAAATTTATTTTAGAGTAACGACCTCTGATTAGTTGCTAGTAAATTCAGTGATTTAACCACCACGACTGAACTATCATCTTTGTAACAATTATTTAAATAATCCATTTAAGATTTCAGATTTTTCTATGAAGTTCCAAAAAATGTTTGTGTTATGGATTCAAATAGGATCAAATGAAATACTGTCCGAGCTCTACTAGTCCCTGGACGTTAACATCCCTATGAAGACAATGCTTACTCGATGTAATATCTCATCTCATATTTCATCGCCAAGTTATTCTACACTATTTATCTACTAATAAATATGGGGAAGACCATACCTGCCAATTATTAACAGCGATTCCCGAAGAGCTGGGAATATTAACAACACTGCGACTAGCTCCTTTTTTCGAATTACGTTTCACTGAATTTCCACGGACACTGGAAGGTCCGTCGTCCATCTTATTTAAAACTTTGGCCGATCCTGATGCACTTCTCGTATACGAAGAGACCTGACCGCCCACCTTGAAATCCGGCGCTTTACTTGTATTTACGCGCGGAATATATATTTTTTCAAACGAAGCATTTGTATGGTGCGGCTTCCTCCCTTTGCTCTGCAGCTGTACATTTTCGTATGGTTGAATTTCTCGTGTTTCTGAGAGACTTCGGACGAATGTTTTCACTTTTCTGCAATAAATTACGTCAAATGGTATTGCGACGAATCTGTACATATAATGACGTTAAAAATGATTTTGTTACAGTCATAAAAAATATTATAAAAAAAAAGAAATGAAACTCTTGAACTTGACTTTTCATTTTATAGTCGTAGAATCCAGTTGAAAAGTAACATGTTAATTCGTACTCTTTTTATTTCTCTCGGTGTTGTATATAAATGTCTGTTAAAAGTAACAGTAGTACGCGTTGCATATAAATGTGCAAGTCGCACGTGAATAATGTTATATTCACCTTTGGCCTCTTTGGAAGTTTACATTTTCATATGAACTTTCTGCTAAACTGCTCTGCCGACCATCGGAATTTCTACGTTGTTTGGAATTCTTCGTACACTGATGGGAGTATCCGTTGGTCGTTGTCTTTGAAAATTCAGCATTTTGATAAGGTTCCTTCTGTTTTCCATAATCGTGACCCTAGTTTCAAAACAAAAACGATACACTGTTAATTATATGTTGAATACTTGCCGAAGAAAAATGATTGTATACACGTCAAATTAATGGCAATAGTGTAAAACATGACATGTAGTGCGTAAGGTCTTTTATCTGCTTTGAATCTAAACGTTGATTTCATCGACAAATGTTATGTCACGAAGTATATTTATCATTATTTTAATTTATCTGAAATAAAGTTAAAAATGGTATCATTGCTTGTCATAATTTTCAAAATGTGGTGCCCACATACGAAAAAATAGCGATTTTAAATAAGGATGGAAAGAATCGATGTTCTTTTTCTTTCTTCCTTTCCATCTCTCACTTTCGTCAATGGACTGAAATGAGGCATTTTCCCCCCGCTTTCTAGGTTCATCGCTCTTTTTGCGTACGCATTGATAAGTAGTCTCTTTCATACCAAAAGCAATATTTTTTTGATAGTAAAATATCAACTACTGGTGCTCATAATATTTTCCCAATTTCCAAAACTGGTTGAAAAAGATTTCCGCCCGAGGACGCTCTCTTCCCCCTCCCCTCGTTAACAAGTATAAGAAAATTTAAATACAATAATAATAATAATAATAATAATAATAATAGAAGGATTCTGTTTTAAAATAATTTAATTAGTTTATAAGTTTTACAATGTTTATAATTACTTATAAATATTATAACAAGTAACGATCATTGTAAGAAGCTGAATTTTACTGATTAAATGACCTTAATAACGTAAAATATGAGAATGATGTCTGTAGAAACTGCAAAGAATTAAGATATTCAATAATTTTGAAATATTTATATTGTCAATAGAACATTTATATTTTGTTACCTTAACGTAACATTCTCTTGACGCAACAAATAATCCAAAAGCACTTATTACAGTTGGTTTAGAACAGCGTAACTGTATTGTCATTAGCATCTTTACGACTGAAATAGGTAAATTATGCCATTCTGAATTGTAACTGAAAGTTAATGAAAACGAGCCACGGTAAGTCAATTGAATTTGTTCAGAAAAGAAATTTCTTTTCTTTTAAAATCACTCGAATTTTGTTCATTTACTAAAATGAGTTCACCCAAGGGACGATAGAAGGATTGAAATTAATAGCAACTAATACAAAACTTTGTATGTATAATTACCAAGAAAATATTAAATCATCACTGTGATTAAGAACAAATTCACCCAAAGAACAATAGAAAAAATTAATTACAATCAAGTCGATGGTTCTTAATAATACATTCATTATTTCGTGCATCCCGTCAAATGGCAATTGAATCTATAATAATTTCATGAACATAAACCATCGTTGAAGAATATCTAATAACTGATAATTGTAAATTGTTAATGTAATAGAAAAGTAGATATGCGAGGTCCATTTTGCAAATTATGACAACACATAGCAAAAAAGGTTGGCATAAAAAGTCAACACTTTTTTTCATTTTTATTCGTTTTCTATAGAGTTTTTTATCTACTTTTCCATTGATACACTAATTTGAAAACGTTGATTAATAATTTACCGTGTACAAGCAAGCTGCAAAAGAAACAGCATTTTGAAAGAAACCTACTAAAAGAAGAAACTGATAATATTTTTGCTGATATGCAATGAATCTGGAAATCAAGATAAAAAATAATTAACATTTATTCAATTAAATCGTAACATCTAATTAAATTGGCGCGAAACAGTGAGAAATATAATTAAATTTGTTTTTATTACAAGCATTAGTGTAATAATATGTATGGTTCGTAAATATTATATTTGATAACACGCGGACTTGATCGCGTCTCTTTAATGATCAACACTAGTGATCAAAATGATTTTTTTTTTTTTTCATTTCTGAAAATATAATTAGTTGTCATTAGTTACTAATCAGTCTCAATGATATATAAGGTATATTTGAACTTACTGTTATATATCTATTCTTACTAAGTATATGTATGCATATGAGGGTTGTGATTAAAGACTTTCAAAATGATGTTTAACATTTTCATGATTAACTCCCGAAATTTAAAGTTGCATCTGAGTTTATTTGACTTTATGAAAAAGATTTAAAAGTATTATAAAGTTGATCATGAATAATGTAAATTAAATTTAAATTTTTATACATTAAATTGTAATAAACACTGTTTTTTTGTTTATAGTTAGAAGAAAAAGTACTTTACAGTTTTACTAACTCCAAGCCTTTCAAATGGTTTTTAATCGCATGTTGGATATCATACATTGATGTCGTATTCCCTTTAAATTTCCAGCACTCGGTACATTCTCGTCCAACATGACTCAAATTAGATCTGAACAATATTTTATGATTGCAATTAATAGTAATTAAATAAAAACGTTAAATTCTTCACATTATTACCCAACTACAGCCAATAGAGCGCACATATGGTGAGATGTCGTTATTACAGATGAAAAGAAAACTTGAAATTGAAGAATGAATGATATCAAGCAAGCAGTATAAAATGCGTTCAAAACGTAAAACTTGTCTTTGAGTAATTCATTTAATTTCGTGTTTACAATATGAAGATCCGAACGAGGATTATTTAATGGGTATATATAATCAAGCATTCTCGGAACAAACGGGGTTATTAACGTAATGATTACTGTAAGTAAGAATCCTTCTGGAATATCAAAATAAATTGAAGAATTTAATTAAACTCATTCGCGTAATCGCTTAAGAGTTATACGTAACGTACCAAGGGCCAAGCTATTTTCTGGTCGGGAAAACATTGGCCCGTGGCGCGATTTGTGGCTAAAAAGCGGGAGACATTCGTCGGTAGCGTATTTTCCTTACAAACAGGAGCAATATTCGGTAGCCTATTCTCCGCAAGCGAAACTCTCATAGTCCCCAGTGGCTATTTTCAGCAAGCTCCGCCCTTTTCTCATACAGCTAGCACAATTGAGATGTGTGTGTATGTCTAACTTGGTTTACGGCTACATCAAGGTAGAAAAAAAGTTGGTTTGCCGATGATTGGTATAAAACACCAAATGTATGTGGACCGCCATCGGCTGACCATCGACTCACTGCACTGAGAACAGTATGACTGAAAAAATTACTGTTTTTAATAATGTTTTAGATGTATATACGTCTTTTAGTAAAAATTACTGTCTTTTACAAGCAAATAAACTAGTTTTAAATGTTATATTTATAAATGAAACAGAAATTTTTCTTTTAAAAAACTGTCATTTTTACTGAAAGACAGATATACATCTGAAATACAGTTAAAAATAGTAATTCTTGTTGACATATTTTCCCAATAGGAAATGTTCAGCAGGCCCAGTATTGGTACAGTACTCTTACCAGAGTGACTAGTACTGGTAAATTTGTTTGTCAGTACAGTGACAGAATCGTGTCAGTAATGGAGTGATAACACTGGGCCAGTACCATATAATTCAACATACCAGTTGTATACCAATACCCTGCCAGTAATCATCCAATGTTGGTCTTGCATTGAACAATCTTTTTAAATCATCAGTACTGCTTCAAGTCTGGATCAACTATGGCGTTGATATTTTGCCTGGCATGTCTTACATCTGGTTATGTTCTGTTCTTGTTAAAGAATCAAATAAAAAAAAAAACCGGTACTCAAACCAGTACCGGCCCTATCTCTTTACCAAAGTCTGACTAACAGTACTGGTCCAGAATCTGGCCTGTCGATTGATTCTGGCAATTTCCAATTAGATTTTTCATTGTGGTCTGATGGTCAGCCAATGATAGCCTACGCATATGGGCAAGCATATGCCACTACTCTTATGTATATGTGATAATTAAAGGGGGCGGAGTTTGGTGAAAATCGCCACTCAAGTCGATCGAAATTTCGTTAGCACAAGACCTAGCGAAGGTTGTTTCTTGTTAATTGCGAGAAATGGTGGCACTGAAGGCAGACTTCATAACTGGCCACTGATGTTTAAAACAGAGTTAGTTGAGATTTTTGCCAGTGAATAAATAACGATTTTCGTTACAGATTCCAATCAGTGTTGTTTCTTTTCATTTTTACTTTCGTCACTGGTCTGAAGTTGTCTATTTTGCTCCATCATTTTAGAGAGAAAATTCGCTACTTTCTCGCATGGGTTACAACAAAAATAAGTAAGATCAGCGTGGTGTAAAATATCGAGTCGATTTATAATATAATGCTAAGAGTAAACCTTCATTCGTTTTATCGACTTTAAGTATGTTAGGAACAAACGAATGGATTGCGTAATTGCACAGTTTAACTTTTACGCGCCGAGCATGTAGGCTCGACAACGGTACGGTCGCAACATGCTCCGACCACATTGATCCTACTGTGTTGTGTTTGTTTCTTCCTGTCTATACACCTCCGTATGCGTTCATATCTTCAACAATGATAAATAAATACGTGGAAAAGAAAAAAAAATTGGTACCTCTCAATTATTAAATTTATTAATGGGATTTTGGTTTTCAATAACAGCATATTGCTGGAAAATAATGAAGAGATGAATAGTTTTTAATATCTTACCCGAAAGGACAGTTAAAAGAAATTGACAATCGGATGCATAGCTCTCTAAGATTTTACGTTCACATTGATTAGTGACAAGTTTCCAATCGGTCTCTATGTCAATAAATGTTCTGCGCAACTGTTCTTACAAAATTAAAATTAATTCATATTTAAATTATTTCTTTTTTGTTTCTATTACAACAATATATTTCTTATCATCATGATAACAAATTTGAGTGCACTAAACAACATTTATTAAATAACTTACTAAATGTCTTTGTACAAACATATTCAAGTCTATAAAATATAATAATGATAAAACACCGATGTCAAATAAGGGTGGAATGATTTTTACAAGTTCAGTTTCGTCGTAAAATACGTATTTGATCTGTAAAATAGTTTATAATCTTTATCTTAAATTGTAATGCTTATTTTAAAATGATTAGTCTACTTGGAATATTGTAAATCAAACAGTATAGAAAATAAATTCAATTATTATACACATTATTTGATAAAGTAAATAAGCTCATGATTATACTCATAACAAAAACTCACTTCAAATATAATTAATGGTATTAACATTATACGGTTACTAAATATAATGAAAAATTTTGTGTAATTATTTTGCGCTGGCCAATAACCGTTGAGTTTCAAAGATATTTTGTAGTACTTGAAATAATTCGAATTGAATATAGAATCATTATTATGCTCTTCATGGGCTTTCATATTATACAGAATAATATAATTTGATATAAGCTCAGTTTTTTATACTAATTGTTGTCTCTAGAACTGAAAACAACTTCGCTTCAAGACAATTGATTTCTTTACATATAACCTGCTGTTTAAATATTAAATTAATTAATGTATTTCATTATTGCCAATTATTTTAAGGTGAATATAACTTTCAAATTGCTGTCAAGTTTTTTGTAAGATAATTAAATTATAATTATACCAGCAGGCTGTTATTTCTATCATATTTGTTATGAAGTAAAGAATTTCATTGACAATTAATTATTACATTACAAATTCACTCGTATAATAATGGTTATAACGCAGAGAAATTACTGCCAGTTTTAAACTAGTTTATTATTCAAATAGTAACTTTTGTTTAAGAGTGCATCAATGATGACAAAATTGTTTTACTTTTTTATTCATATATATTTATTTCGCAATTATCAGTCAAAAGGTATACACTAAGAAAAAAATTGGAATAATAATTATTATACTCTATTAGAAAATGGGGATAAATGACATCTTCTTATCAAACTTGGTATACAGTTTAAAAGAGTTTATAAGATAAACAATCATTTTTATTATACTGGATTATAACTTGTAAAATTCTCACAACCTCTTTTCAACTGTTTGTTAAATAAATCAAAACAATGTCATTCGTCCCCATTTTTAGATACAGTATAATAATTTTTATCCCAACTTTTTTCTCACTGTACAATAAAAATTGTTGAAAAAATACAAGTCATGATAAATACTAATCTTATATTTCTCATAAACTTTCCCAAGGAAAATGATTAATATTATAAATTTACCAATCAAGTTGAATGTTAGACATTATATTTTAATAAAATAATTAATTACCCCAATTTAACTACATCGTTTTTATAATTACAAACGCGTCGACCAAATAGTAGCCAAATTTGGACTCGTCAAAGATATCGTTAAAAGTTCAAAATAATAAATAAAATACAATCAAGTCCAAGTCCAAGTCCAAGATTAGCATCTTGGAGTCTATCTAACCGCAACCACGTGTTTTACTTCGTTTGCAAGCCAAAAACTTGTGGGAAATTATCGAGTCGTTTCGTAGAAATTGCAGATAACGTGACGTAATTCAAGTTGACGTAAAATGAAAGCGTGCAGCTGATAAATAGTGATTAATATCGACAAACTTTCCAAAGATCGATTTTCTTCAAAAATTGTTGGATATTTCAATTGTGCATCGGTTCATTGGGTTCGTATTAAAAGTTCGCATTACTACGATAAAAAAATGACACAAAGTTTTGCGTGGGATATCCGAAGGAATCAAAAGCAGTGATCCTGTTTTAGTGTCAGTATTCAAAATGTTAATTTGAATCTCTTTGGTTTGTGATTGGTATAAATTAATAATGAACGAATGCCATTTAAAATATTGTTTCTTTTGAAAGGTTACGTTTAATTGGTGTTTTTTAATATTTTTTTGCAAATCAAAAACTCTCTTCGAGTGTTGACACTGTTCACGTTCTTGCTGTCAAAGAAAATATCGTTAATTATGGTAACGTTTCCTGCAAGTTTATACCAGAAAATATCAGATAAGTTTTCATTTTATTTATATGTTTTGTTAACTATAATAAACGTGTCCCTTTGTGTCAATTCATTTCCTTCTTTTCAGGTGAATCATTATAGTATTGCGATTTTTCATCGATCAGAAAAAACCATAAACGAGTGGAATTTTTTGAAAATATTGCAGTTTTTCTATGACAGATTACAATTTGATTCATTAAAATCCAACGTGAGTCCATTTAATTTCATTTTATAATGATTTAACTAAGAAAGCTTGTATCATGGAGCATCAAATGGTCGGGTATTATACCATTATAAGAAATTCAGTATTAAAAATAAAATAATGATTGATTAAACAATTTGTTTCAGATTACTAAAACCTAGAACGTGTATGGTACGGAATTAATAAAATATTTAAAGAAGAAAAATGTACGATTTGCAAGACCAATTTGGTGATCGAAACTTTAAATGACAATATATGAATATTAATTACAAAGTATATTTTTTTGAATAAAAATGATTTAATTAACAAAAAGTATTATCATTATATTTAATATGATTTAAAGGATCGTTCATCCTCCATTCATTCGTTCATTTATTCATTCTTCATTCATTCGTTCATTTATTCATCCAATCATTCATTCATTCATTCATTCATTCATATTTAAATTTTCAGTTTTAATTTATTTGTTGATACATTACTGTATTTAAAAAAAATTGGTGAAAATAAATTTAAGATCCTTAGTGGTGGAATATTCAGTTGTATAGTTACAAATTTAATGCATTGCATTTTATTTTAGCAAAGTTCAGTCATTTCAAACATTGACAACTTTTTTTCATTATCAAGGTGGCTCTTTTTTGTTTTTTTTTTGTTTTATATTGTTTTGTTTTTCCTGCCAGTTTGTTCATACTAACTGCTCTCGTTACTGTTGCTTTTAAACAATATTTTAAACTTGAAATGTTAAAAAAGATTTTAATTTTTATACACACCCGTGATGTATATGCCAACTGATGTGTTTGAAAACGTTTGCTGGTGAATTCAAGTGAAATGACCTGAAGTGAATCCCAACTTACTGTTAATAATATTCGACGACACAAACGATATTCATTATTCACTTTATATTTTATATCAATAACTATTTTAATTTGAAATATTATTAATAGTTAAAAACATTGTTGAAACATATTTAAAGATAACAAACAAGCTACACTTTACTATTATATTAAAGTGGAAAACAAAAACTTATTTACAACTATTTATTAAGAAAAATTCTATTATTTACCGCTCATAACTTACAATATTACGAAATAAGTCAAAGTTGTCATTGATAATGAATAAGAATAAATAAATTAATCAGCTTCAAATTAAAACATATTGCAATTTATAAATTTTATATAAGAGTAATTAATTAATACTTTACATTTGCAATAAAATTTGCCGTATAAAGCATTATTAATACACATTTTAAGTTGAACAATACCCTCAAGATTATACAATCAAAAATCATTACATTATAGATAAACTGATAACAAGGGTCGCTGCAGCGACCCCACGAGCCAAGGTATTTTTATAAATACATAGCTTTCTCTGCGAAATATAATTTATTAATCCGAATAAAAAGGATACTGAAGATTTTTAAATCTAACAATTCATTTATTATTTCAATCTTTTTCATTTTAAAACGTTTAATTATTAATAGTTGAAAAAGTTTTACTTAAATCAGAGTAAACTGATTTTCACCAAAGAACTTTGTGGCTGATTTCATTGTTTTATTATATAAGTGATCAGTGACGAAGTAAATTTATATTCATTCAATTCTTGTCGAATTTTTTCATTATTGAATCCGAAATCTTTTCCGTCGTAAAGGAAATGAAAGTGATAAAAAAATACCTTAGATTCAGACGTATCTTGGACATGTCGAGAGTCATAGTTGAAGGTTTCGTCACAGCCATTTTTGCACTGAGGTGAATTGGGAATACTGATTTCAGTGAGGGTCTCTAAATTATCACGGAATGGATACGGCGGCAAAGATGCTGGCTCGATTTCTTCATTCTTCTCCGACTTGATACTATCGTTGATCGAAGATGTCAACGGACTTGGTACGTAAAAGTTTGTCGAGCTATCCTTCGGTGAGAACATTTCCGAAACACTCAGGGCTTTTCGCCTTCGGATGCCAGCGTTTAATTTACTGAATTTACTACGTAATATGTGTTGAATGTCAACTATTCCTTTCGTTGTGCCTGTTAAATGGTACATAAATGGTTAGATTTATTTCGTTAAAATGATACCGATGGTAATGGACATTATTCGACAAGTTACCTGGTAAACGTAAGGAGCTGGTTTGAAGAAGCTTCTTTGGAGATGTACGTTCCTCTTGCAGAGACTTCGCAGCCGGGGACGTCTCCCTGCTGGTTGGCACTGATCGCGTGGCTTTCACTACGTTTGCCGATTGACCACGTTCTAATAAATTTTCTCGTGTATCCGAGGATTCCTGGGCCGAGCACCGCCTTCGTAGCTTCCGCCATCTTTGGCTAATACTTTTGTTCCATAAATTGAGGTCTGAAATAAATGGATTGCAGAATTCATTAGTATAGGATAGTAATTAGTATCGTCGCGGCAAAGCCCGGTGCAATGAGGTGGTCAATAAACCAACGAAACCCCCCATTTCCGGTCTCGAAAACCCTCTTCCTCGTCTACGCTGCATATTATGCGTCCAGACATTAAAGAGTGTGACTGTACCATCTTTAACCCAATTCACCGAGCAGGATCTTGAATCATATTCAAACGTAGTTGTGTATGTAAATGTGAAAGTTACGTTGTAACAACATGTTAATGAAGAAATAATATTTATAATATATGAAGTGAGAAATGTTAAAATAGCATAATCGTGTTGACAATCCTTTTGGTCTTCTAGGGTTCGATTCCTAATCATTAGGGGGAAATTAATTCATTTAACATTTTCCCGCGCACAATTCATTAAGAATAAAGCCAATTTTTACTTTACATTCAATGTCCACGTTTATTTATGATAAATAATTTATAGTATTATTACTGTTTGATTACAATAACGCGTCAATATTATTGGCTCTCGATTATATACGATCACTTCTCGATCACAATACGAGGAATATTGTATAATCGGATAGCTAATTAAACACGAACATAAAGAATGCGTTAAAGAAGAGCGAGGCGGGGGGAAGGGGGGGGGGTGCGAAAACAAGTCGGCGGACGTCGACGCGATGAATAATTTCACTTGTTAGAACGCGCATTGGGACCTGAAGCAATAATTACAATTCAGTATAGTCTCCATGACGCGTGCGCCCGAGCCTACGAAGGAGCGTGAAAGAAAGCCTTCTTTTGCAGCACTACAGGCCTCTTTGTTTCCTCCCAATTGAGCGTAATTCTAAGAATCCGCCGGGTCGTTGGATGCTTGGAGCACTCCTGCCGAGGCGATCCCGCGGCACGTTAAGCGATATTCAAATCGAAAGCCGTCCTCGCCGCTTATTCCTAATTTACAGCCAATGTTCAGCCAACGAGTCATCGTCGCGCGAAACGTTAAAAGAGTCACGGTCATAAGTCATAAATAATGGACGAACGTGAAACGTCCGCGCCGTTTAAGTCGACGTTTTGGGGTCATGTTTTGGCTCGCTCCGCGCGGCGCCAAAGTGCAACGGCACTTTCACTTTTGCCGACTTATCTCGCCGCTCGTTCGCCCCGTCCGTCGCGAATGCTCGCGAACTCTTGCTAGCCGGCTAACGGGCGACTTGTGCGCGCCCCAGCTCGCCCCAGCTCGCCCCAGCTCGCGCCAGTGGACTCCGCGGGAGCTCGACGTTTCGTCCGCTCATCCCTCGCGACGGTGCCGCATCGCGCGCTTCGCTCGGCCGATTTCGCCCGCCACTCCCTTCGCCGCCGCCACCATCGTCTTTGCCCGGCTTCTCCTCACGCGAGCACTTAAACAACAAACTTTGCGATTTTGCAAATCTCCGCTCCAAATTACATTACAAACATTTGCACTTTAAGTGGGAAACAGTTCCTTGTAGAAATAGATAAAGTCAGTGATAAGGGCCAACATTATCGCGCGAAAGATGTCTTGGCTATACTGCTCGCGATCCCGAGGAGGACTGAAATACAACAGTTTGTTGGGTTACGTACGTCGCGACGAGTCATCGGCAGTGCGCGCCAGTCCTATTCGCGCGTTTCAACGCGTGCCAATGCCTTCGGCTTTGCGCGCACCCGCGCCAACCGATCGCTCGCTCGCTCGCTCAAACAAACAAACACCTCGCCCTGCCCTTCTTTCTTTCCCTCCACGGTCGCCACTGCGAGCCGAGTGCCACGTCAAATGTTGCCGTCAAATGGTATGACTTTCCAGCATACCCCGGGCCTTCTGCGCGCCCATGCCAACTTCTCCGGCGATCTCTGGCGACGGTCAAGTCGCCGTCAAGGTCATCCTCGCTTCCGCCCTTTGTATTCCCCTTAATCCCAAAGCTCATAATCGTGTCAAAGTGTATCCCACCATTCAGTAGTCCCGATGGCTATTATAATTTTGTCTCAATAAAATTTTCTCATACTTTTTTAACAACTTTCGCATTTCATCGACCGATTTTGCGAAATAAAAAGACGACTCTTCTTTCCCGACATCTTGTGTCAAATTAAGACGTCAAGTCTCCTTATTATCTTTGAATAATTCACTGTGGAAAAAGTTGTTTGGAAAAGTATGAATTGAAAACAACGAATACGATGATTTTATAGCTTATATAGATATAGATAAATAGAAATAGATATATAGATATAGATATAGGAGCAAAAGATTTTTATTGCTTTTTCGCGCAGACCATTTCTGGCAACACATTTATCGTATGAAATCTGAGCGACTATATTCTAAGGAAAGATAATTTTTTCTTCTTTTTTTTCGGTATTATCATTGGTATATAAATAGCACGAGCAATGACGATATTAATGCTGTTTAATAAAACAATCGTGCCGCGCGCAAGTTGAGAACACCTTACATAATTGGAAGCAGCGATGCATGTACAACTTGACGACTTTTGTTCATGTATGTGCATACATATAATTCTTCCTTCTATACAATTAACTCACCGACGTATTCCAAACTCACCAGACGAATATAAATGGACCATCCTATTCAAAAACTTATCATAATGTCGGGCTCTTGTTACTTGTAACCAGTTCTCGTCATCGCCTTTATCTCTCCAAAACGTACGTATTTTTGCTTACATTTCCACAATAAGGAAAGAAAGAAACTTGGGTCCCTAAACAAAAAAGAACGCGGTACGTGCTGACAAAGGGGTTTCACTTTTTTATAATTACAATTCCTGTCCATTAAGCCACAAGCAAATGATTAAAAAATGTTCTCAGTTCGCTAAATAGTTATTGAAATAATATATCTACTTTGTGTGATCTTCATCGGGTCGATAGAAAAAATAGCAAAAATTCCATCTATAGTGTTATATTATTTTAATGTTAAAATAAATAAAATATATCTGATGCACATTGCAAAACATATCAAGTTGCATCAGTCTGTTTTTTGAATTGAATACTTTCAATCTTATTTTTTTTACTTGACACAAAAAAAAATAATATAAAAAATTACTTTCTTTCAAGAATATCATTGAATAAGAGGAAGGTATTTTTTTCTAAACTTTGTTGTTGCCAGGGTTTGAACTCAGTGCATCATATTTTAGAGTCACACGTGTGACTCTAAAAGTTATCCGACATTGGACCAATACTGTATGAATTAAAACGTATTTTGTAATCATTTATAAGATCGTTCTGGTGGTTTCAATTATATAGTTACATTGAAAAAAATGTTTTATATATAAACTATTATTTCAGTATTTTATGTAAATAAAATTACGTCAACAAAATTTTTTTATCTTGTCAGTTTAACATTGAAAATCATTAGCATATTTTTAAAGCTTCGTGAAAGATGAAATATTTGCATTTTGTGGAATATGAGTTGATTAAAGATAATACGAGATCCTATGTGAGACGTGAGTAAATGTACATACAAAATAAAGATGATTCAATCGGCATTGTCGTCGACAGCTATACATTTTTGCATTTTAAACGCGAACATTACGTTGGAAATAAAGTTCAGTTATAATAACGGAACTGATTTATATAGTTTCACTGTCTAGTGAAACAAGCTATAAATAACCAAAAAAATATACGTGCAAAATGAAAAGTTAATATCACTTTTATAATACGAAAACAATCGCATTCTTTAATTGTTTGTTATTTTTTCCCTTTTGTTTTTCTACAGCTTTCTGTTGTCAATAGGTATATGTGTATTAAAAAGTAAATACAAATAATAAGATACTCAGTGATGTTTTGTGTAGCAATAATAATAATGGACTTAAATGCCCTAAAGAATACATTCAAAGAAAAAGTTCGATACTCGACTGAATTCCAAATTAATATGCTTTAAAAAAAATATGAACATATTTAAATGAAAAGTTATAATTGGAATTCGAGTTCTTATAAGAAATTAAAAAAAAAGATTACAAAAATGACTTAATTTGTTCCGTATTTGTTCAAAACTTTACGCATTATGAATCGTAATAATAATTGTAAAAAGCATAGGTCATTTGTACACGTTTGATGCACGTATTCTGACGTATTAGTAGTTGTTAGCGTCAATAATCTCTGTACTGTGCACAGCCACACATTGAGAGTGCTCCTTTAAGTTCTTTTTTTACATTGAATTGCAATTAATTGAGTGTTCTGTTTTTTGAGTGATATATCTCTATCTCAGTTAAATTAAGGGAAGCCTGATGTATGTTTGTAGGGAAAAATATGTTATCATTAAAATGTAATATTTTTAGACTGGAAATTTATTTTATACTTTGTTTAAAATAAATTTCTTTTGCAATTTCATTTGTTAATAAATTAAAAAATTGTTACTGAATCTTTAGACAAATTACTTATTTCATTTTTATCTATATATTCATTGTTTCAAGATTATTTATTTTACTTACAAACTGATCATACCAATGTGTATCCCGCATGGCATAACTTTCAAATAAAAAATTAAATCAATATTTTCTTAGAATTTCTAGGATATTTTCACACTTAAAATAATAATAATAATAATATTATTATTAAAACGTGCATTTAACCCAAGGTGTGACACGAACCCACGACCTCCTTCTTTCTAAGTATTCATTGTTCTAATCATTATATATATATATACCTATTAAATCATCCAAAGTATTTGCTTCCGAGAAACAGAAAAGAAAAAAAAATAATAATCATAAATAAATAAATTCATCGTGGGTCAAAGACTTATTATGTAGTTGGGAATATTTATGCGCACACCACGAGGGGAAATGTATGGTCTGTTACCTCTTATAATCTATTTCGATGATTGCAATTCGTAATTAGAAAGTATATTCCACGTACACTTTTTCGACCCGCCAACTTTATTCTGTACAGATTAAAACATCCCATCAATTCAACTAAATTGATATTAATTCATTAACTAAGATATTAAATTTTTCAATAAAATTCTCAACATATTAAGACTTTTATTAATTTCAAATCACATGAAAATATTTAATAAATGTTTCTTCTTATTAAAATCCACGTAAAATTGATATTGACAATTATAATAATTATTAGTATTGTTATAAAAAGATTAGTGAATATAATTATTTACAATTATTTAATTAATATTGCATTACTTGACAATAATATTTCATAATTCCTTATTGATCAATCTGAAGAAGCTCTGAAAATATGTGATTGTGCCAACGAGTGATAATTTTAGAACTAAATACAGCACATGTTCAAAGGATAATGCACCAAGTATTTGTAACGATAACAGTTGCTCTTTATGTTGCAAAGTTCGGTAAGCAGGCGCTTGCTGAAAGTCAAACTTTGTCGATGAAAACTTCTTTATTGTTCCTTTATATTTGCACCGACATTAAAATAAATTTACACATTAACATATAAAATATCTACGATTATTATCATTATTATCATTATTATTATTATTATTATTATTATTATCATCATCATCATCATCATCATCATCATAATCATTGTTATTAAGTTTATCATAAATTAAATTTCGTTAATCACGAATAAAACTAGGGTCAATATATCAAACGACAAAGAGAAAAACAAAATAATTGGAAAAAGTGAAAAACGATAAAAGTGAAGAAGAAATGAAAGAGACCAATTGTAAAAGTCCTTCAAAAAGTATACATAATTAAGCGTATAACGAGACATGTTTACTTTGAAATGGACCCTCGTAATCTCCGGAGCCGTTTATTCTGCTTTCTTAATCTATTTATTCCCACTATGTACGTCGTTTAGTTGATATTTTAACTGTAGAGGCAATATAACATTTTAAACGAATAACAATGTAAAATCTTTATAATTAATTATTCCCCTGATGATTAATTAGTAATTGATAAAATTTTTACTTTTATATAAATAATATACGTTATAAATTATGATAAAATAATTTCTTGTGTACAACAATTAACAAGCAAGCTCTTAATTGTATAAACATTAATTATACATTTTAATGATAACATACAACTAACAACAAAGAAATTATATTAAAAAAAAAACGCAAGATAATGGAACGATTTAATTACAAATCAGTCAAATATAAATATACATCGAGGAAAATTATTATATAGCCTGTTACTCCACTTTAGGTAGAATTTATTAATCGATTGAAATAATCATAAGTATAGTAATTTCAATTATATTTATCAGTAAATTGCACACATACACTGAGAAAAATTCATGAGCTACTTTCAATTCCACGGTGAGCTTACGTATAATTGTTAAAGTAAAACGAATTGTGCTGAAAACAAGTGAAAATAATCGTTAAAATCAACTTCATCAAGTACTTG